>JZLH01S0012254.1:49488-61264 GCA_001188425.1 Eucidaris tribuloides
AATTTCATCTCACATTAAAGTTTAAGATGGCGATGGACAACGGGAAATATGTCCACCGTCGTTTGTCTCTCGGCCCACTTCAAAACCCAAAATTTTATATTTCTGGTGTAAACAGATTGCCCTCAATCACGCACATGCAGCATGGGAAATTTTCCCCTCTCCGTCCCACTCATTCGCGGCACTTTTCCTTTTCACCACTCTGGGGATAAACTAAATCTAAGGCGGATACAAACAGGCAAACGCAGCTAAACACTTCTGTTATTAGACATCATGAAAAAGAAAAGACAAAAGTCTAGTTAGTCAAGTCCATGCAATACAGTTCTAATTTGTTTTTCCATACGCTTGATAAATTTGAGCCTAAGTCGATATCCCCCGACATTAATAATACATCGTGGAAGAAGATACACTGTCGCCCAAGCCTCCCACGCGTGGGTTGCCGGTGATTATGCTGTTTAACTAAGTGATGGTTTTTCGTGCTGTTCGGCGTCCACGCTGTAACGCGACCTGGTTGGCCTGTGCCTGTCCATTTAGCGTGCCTGAATGTGTGATAATACCGGATTGGGGTAATGACTCCTATGCTAGACCATGGGAGTGTGTGTGTGGTTCATATTTTTGATTAGGTCCAAGCACAGTGTCACAGTGCATGGTATGTAGCGATTTTTGTGGCTACCATTTGAGGTTTGCTGCACGCTCGCTGGGACGCGTGTTCTTAGACTGGTCTCGCTACATTCATGGCAAGGTGACGAGCGTCTTCCTCAGGGTGTTTGCATTCTTATACTCTCCGCTCATGTTAGACAGATTTTTCATGCTCGCACTACCTCACTTTCTCAATTTTTTACGCTCTCTCGCTCATCTCACATCGCTCGCGCGTAAGTGGTGTCGCACGCGCTGTATAATTATTAGCAACAATTTCCTTGCTCTCTCAAGCGCTGCTCTCGCGCACTAATTTGCTCAGTGAAGACGTTCACCTTTCATGATGAATGCCCCTCACTTCTTTCAATCGGCTGTGTATGCGCTCTCTCTGTCCTTAAATGGGGTGCAGTGGGCCGGCTCGCATATATATATAATATTGAAGCGCGACTTCTTTGTCTCTCTACTCGTCGCTGCTCCGCACCTCTCTCACTCTTCTCTCTGTCTTTCTCGGCCGCTCTCTCTTATGCCTTCACTTTCTCTTCTCTCGCTACCTCTGCCGCTCCTATCCTCTCGCTCCATTCAAAATCAAGGCACGCTCGCGCGCCCACGGCTCGTCTCTCACTCCTTCGCACTTGCTGAGCTACTAGCTCTCAGCCGTGTTCTCTCTGTGCCAGATCTGATCTGCTGTTAGATGTAGAGGAAGACCAGTCTGATATGTATGCGCCGTCACCATTTACACTCACTCACTCTTGTGTGGCGTCGCTTGTGCTCAGCCCCTTGCGTACGTCTCTTACTCTATGCAAATTAGTGGGACCCCGGTGTTCGCTCTCTCACCTGCGCTCGATTTCGCTTAGTCACGCGGATTATACTTCTTACTCACGCGCTCTTCTCTCGCGCATCGTAACTTGGGTCTGCGCTCAGACCCAGATAGTCATCATCGACTGTATGCATTACTTAATTCCTCACCGCCTACTATCTCGGGTTTGTGATGGCTCTGTTCTGCCTACTCTCTCACTCATACAGCATAAAGCGCATGCTGTCTTCTCTCCTTCACTGGCGCCTTCGCTCGCCTTCTCTCGCCCGTCCTATATCTCATTACGCTTACGTAGCATCGCTCCTGCTGCCCTCCATCACACTGTTTTCACACTCGCTCGCTCTGCTCGCCTCCTTTCATCCTCAACTTGCGATCAGCTTTTGCTTTTCCGTCTCTATACGCTGCTCGCGTGCACTCTCTCTTCTCGCGCTCGCTCGCCTAAGTTCTGCTGTAATCAAGTCGGGGGCTAGTCCGGTCGAACCTGCGGGTGTTTTTCGAATTGGCCCCCCTCCCACTATTCCGACGTAGCGCCTCCCCCGCCTCACTCTCTCTCTAACGCGCCTGCTTCCGCTGCTAGCGATGTACACTCTCGCTCACGCTCGCTCTGCGCGCTCTCTCGCACTGCCCTCGCTCCCCCATCATTATCCACTTATTAGCTGTGTTAGCCTTTCGCGCATTCAGCAAAGTAGACATGCTGTCTTAGCATCTGACCCTCAATTATTTCAGAGACGGTGCTATCTTTTTGGTCACTGTTGCCATCTCAGCTTGGTCGTGTCACTCTAAGGGGTCTTCTTGATGCCAAGATGTGTTCACATTGTTGGCTCTCACATCCCAACCATTTTAAGATTACGCTCGCCGCGTTTCTCTGGGTACGCTTCTGTTCTCTCTCTTCCTCTCCCCCTGTTACCCGTTGTACACTTCACTCAAGACAGTGCGCCGCACCTCCCCGTAGTTGTCACTTACTGCCGGGCTCTTTATTATTTCACGGTGTTTTCTTTATGGGCTCTCTGCCGCCATCATATATATTGTCAGTGTAGGAATACAGCTCACTGTGCATTTCCATTTCTCTCTATTTTAAAGCTTCTCCCTTTTCTGTCGCCTGCTCGCTCGCTCTCTCGCCTTGTCATAAGAAAAAGATGAAATTAAGCAATTTCTGGAAAGTCTTCTGGACATAATGCGCTCTAGCTTACTTATAACAACTCGCTATTAGTCTGTTTCAAGTTTGATACTCTCAGTGGTTTCTCTTTACTTCTCCTCTCACAACTCACTTCTCGGTTTGTTGCTGATAAAATCTTATAAAGACAATGAAAGACATGCTCGACCGCGTATTAAGTGTACAGAAATGGTTAAGTCACTTCCATATTTATCTAGTTTCCCAGCTGCGCCTCTCGTCCAATATCTGCTATTATTGGGGTATCATCAGTTCTTGTGCCTGGGTTTTTTTTTACACATGCACACCATCTCTGGATTATCTCAGCTTTTTTGGCAACAAATTATAGAAAATACAGGAAGTGGGCTGATATAACATATAAGTCCACAGAATTTCCGTTCCTCTGCACTCATTTCGGCTCTCACATCGCTCCTCTAAGAGCTGCTCTCGTCTCTGCATTGATTGTGGCCTTTTGTGACAAATGGAGGTGACAACATTCATGTATGTGGTGCAGAAGTAATTTCTGGAACACACTGCGTGCTCGCTAGACTCTCCTCTCAGACACACTCCATTCTGGTCGGTCGAGTTCTCTCTCTCCGCTCTTATCAAAAAACAGCGCCGCCCCACTTCCCGATGCGCTCCTTTGCCGTGACACGCGCACCCGCGCGCTTGACTTTTCTCTAGCCCTCGTTTTCTTACGCGCACTCTCTCGCGCATCACTACACAAGTCTCGCCTCTCGCTCGCTCACGCTATCATTCCCCTTCCAGACTTTCACTTCTCTCGATTTTGCGAACGCGACTTTTTCTTGTTCACCTTTTCCTCCCCGATTCATTTCTATTTTTCCCGGTTTTGCCATTCATCAAACCTTTACGACGCTCCGCGCGAATTTGTAGTTCGCAGGATTTATAATTCTATTTCCACACTGCTCAGCAAAGCATGCCCGACTCCTCTCTCTCCCGCGCGTTCAGAGTTCGACAGAAATTATATTTCAACTTCCGCGCCTCGCGTAAGCAGTGATATATTCAACGTCTTCTTATTCTTCGCGATATCAATGTGTTCCTTGAGGAATTATTTTTCTATTGACTCGTAAGTTTATTTTATTTGACCTTGTGCCATTCATGTCATCTAAGGACTGGAATTTCAAGGTGGCAAACTATTTTTATCCTGTTCGAAATCTTTTTCTTTTTTCTTTTTTCTCGCACTCACTCGCTTTTCTTTCAGTACTGTATGCTATACAGTTCTTCTCTCACTCAACTCTCCATCAAATGATTGTTCTTTTTTTTATATATAGCTGATTGTAACTATTGTCAGACACTCACTCTCGCTCCGCTCTCTTCTTCAACTTTCGTCAACAAGTGTCTGCGCTCAAGTTGATGCATTGTCTCTCTCTGACTGTCTTTTCTCAGGAAACTATGGGACAAAGAACACAACCCCTTGACTCTAGATGAAAGCGCCTCACTCTCACTAATTTTTGCACTTCGTCGAGTTTTTTACTTTTTCAATATGCTGATGATACAATGCATAATCCTGTCACAGGGAGCAGTATGTTAATATCATTTCTGCCAGATTGTATATTATCTGTTGTTAAATATAATTCAAACTACAAATAAATTTCCTGACTTAATTGATTAAAGATTACGGTATTACAGAAAGATTTACATTTCCTGTCGATATTCACAGCGATATTCCATCTACCTTACAGACGGATCGGCCTGTTTGTAGGAAGTGAAAGTTATTAATTTTCTTTTCTTTTTTTAGTTCGTTGAAAGTTTGTTAAAAAACAAACAAACAACATGCACAATAACAATCGAAGTTAGTCAGACCAGCTTGTATCTTCAAAGGCTCTAATTAGACCCAGTTTATTTTAACCTGTTGGAGGACTAAGTATGATGTTAAATCGCTGCGTGCGCGTCTGATGGAAACTCGTTGTTGTGTATTAGCTGGCAACTCAAAATGCGTCCTCCAACTGGGTAACCACTCACTTACAGTAATTGCATTTTAAAAACAGCTTACCACCGAAAAAAATCCCACGCAAAATATGTGTTTTGTGGTGTTTTATAATATTTCATGGAACTTTCTTGGATAACAGGTGACATACAAATGGTCAACTATGGCACCCGCTTATATGTGCCCATGTTACCACCACTTCTTGGTTTCCAAAGTGGACATTGCTATGATATCAAAAAGACCTGGTCAGCTTGCAATGAATGCTTCTGGCAGACGGGGAAAAATAGCATGACAATTGGGACTAACCTATGAAGATTTACTAATCTTTTGGGCTAACGTAGAATTGCGAAAAGACCTGGGTCTTGAAATTGTGTCAGCCACGAACCGGTGGTTTCGACATCTGGCGATAGTCATGAAGTCGCTGATAACGAGATCATGCGGCCGACGAACTCGCACCCCATCACGGGGTGAGTAAGAGTGGCGTTGTCCGAGGTAATGAATGGCTTATTAGCAGACTTTGGAGTATGACGAGACGGCGAAATTAAGCATATTGAATTGAAAGCCAATAAAAGGAGAGCAAGTATATAGGTTTGCTGTTTGAATTTCTGGTTGTATTCTGATAGATAGGGTGAGGCCGATAAGGTGAGCATTAAAATAAGATGGTGGGGGGGGGGGCGGTGCACGGAAGAGTTAACCCTGATACCCCAGGCATGAAAGGTTACCTATTCTACAAATACAGGCTTGTACCGGTATACTCGTAAACCGTTTGGAAATAGGAGTTAGTATATGTCTGTTGGTGTGACTGAAAGCTGTTTGATTTATTTCATTTTACTCCCCATTTTTATGCGTGAAGTTTGATAACTCTTTGATAAATCATAATCACAGGCTGTACTCAGTTGATTACCACAATTGTTTCCGATTGTTTCAAAATTTAAACTATAACATTTAAAAAAGAAATTTGGTTAACAATAAGTGTATATCTACCAGTCTTCACACTGCTATGTGCTGTGTGTGTTGTGTGTGTGGTCTCGTGCTTGGTTGTGTGTGTGTTGTGCCGCCATGTGTGTGTGTGTGTCGCGTTGCCGGGATCCGTGCCGAGTGTGTGTGTTAATCGTGCATGTGGTATGTTTATGGTGTAAATTTGTGTATGTGATGACATGTCTGATGTCGTATGTAGTTTGGTGTGTATGTATGGTAGTCGCCGGCGGTGACGTGGTGTGCTGTTTTATTTGTGCTATATTCATGCAAATGTGTGGTGTATGTTGTGATATATAGACTGTAATTGCAGTGTGTAATGACAAGGTTCCAACACGAGTACTCTACACAACCAACTTTCGACTGACAATAACCCCAAATATGAAACTTTACGTTAATTCGTAAATGATATATATTTATCTAGACTGAAATATTTAGTGGACACCCACTGAAGCATCATCTGAAAGTCAGAAATGCAATTGCTTTTTTTATTATGAAATACTGTACAATATTATTTTTGTCTTGGATAATAGTCATGCAGATGAAAGACTACAATAATGAAGCAAATAGTGCTAGTATACGATCTCTAGACAATGACAACTTTTCATTGACCTACAAGTGACCTCACTCTCTGAACTGATATTCTACCCCCAGACACATACTAACAATTTACCTTTAAATCAATTCTGATTATTCAGTTAGCAAGTGACAATAGATCGTGTTATTCTTATCATATAGAGAACAGGTAAAAAACAGACTATAAATGCCTTATAATAATAGTAAATCCAATTTTATGCATTACCAATCCGTTCTGGACAAAGGTTGCAATACTTAGCAAACCGTCTAGACAGGTGAGTGGCAGGCTTGCAGGACATATCACACTAAATGTAATGAATATTAGCATATTTCTTGCAATTGCCAAAATGCTATCTCATAATGACACAGATCGTGGATAGTTTGACCAAGTAGACTCTGTAACCAGGCTGATGTGTTTATGGATATTAATGAGAGTCAACAAATCAGTAAAATGAAAAAGTGAGTTTACAAAAAATTATATTTGAAAACAGTCAATGAGGGCTACTGTATCAAGATATAATAAACTTAAATGGCGGAAAGTCAATATTGGCTAAATTGAATTAAAATTTTTCAGGCCAATGTGGAATGATTGAGTTTTAATCCTAAAACTATTATTATATAACAATGCGACCTGAAATATTTTTTCATTTGGGCAATTCCAGAGCGTGGGCGAGGTCAAGATTTCGAATTTTCATCCGAGTATATTATTCAATTCAGATAAGTAACTAATACAAATCTTAATAGCTTCGAAGCCAATTAATTCTGCATAAACAGAACGTGGAAATCAGCCTTGCTTGCACTAGTCAAAAGAGACGCTAAAAATTGTTTCTTTGAGCGGTATCCTTATGGTCACGGGCAAAGTTGGTAATTGGGATTCAAGTAAAATACGTAGTAATACAGCAAATACACCAAGTGTCAACTAGAGAATCAAATATGCTAAACGGAACTAATTGAAAATTTAAACAAATAAAAGCTCGACGGATAAATCCTATTTTGTGATACTACACACATCGTTCAAGTGTTGCTGTATCGGTGACAACATTTTGTCAGCCCAAAATGGCCTCTTTTTTTGGCCACACAAGGCGCTTAAATCTGATTTTTCTCAACAAGTATGAAAGATACAGGTGGTTATCTTTCAAAAACTGAATAAGTACGATTTACTTTTACTCAAAATGACCTTACAATTCATTTTTATTTAAACTGTATTTTCCCCTCTTAATATTTTTTTCACATTAAATCGGGTGGTAAGAGTCTTGAACCTTGGTCGTCATGTACATGTGCATGCAATGCCATGAGCGTGTACATTGTTTGTCGTGCATCCTGTCTGTCTTTAGTGTTATTACACATCAGCGAGTAAGATCGTGAATGAGCTATATCAGCTTTAAGACATCTCTCTGGAAATGATATTCAGTACTCTCATTTCTCCCGAATACGAATCGTGCATCGGAAATATTATTGTTCTACAAGCAACACATCATGACCTGAAAATTTGGATTCGATCATTAACCTTTGGAAGACTAAGTAATGAGTTAACTCGTCGTATGGGCGGTCTACTGGAAAATGCATGTTATTAGTGAAATTGAGATCGTCTCCAAATGTGTGTTAATTTACGTGAACATCAGCCACCCACCTCAAACACATATCAGTCTTGGCTTACAGCATTACGAATTACATAGGAATCCGCAGCTAATTGTGTTTATGTGAATGGACGATCAGTAAATCTATTCTATTCGTAGTGCAGACCACTCGTACTACTAGCCCTTGTACATGCATAATGAATGCAATTTGCCGTATGCTTTTCAAAAGAGTATATATCACACATGTATTTACGCGAATTGCAACAGCACATGTTAACAGAACATGATAGAGGTTTGCCACACAAGCTGGCGGTTATTTGTTATCATAGGCTCATTACCTGACCCTCTCATCAAGGCGTAAAGATTATCTCTCACGGCAACAGCTAACTCCCGGTTTAATAGGTCATCGGACTGTAATTCACACGGCTTTTTTCGGCTGTGGTATCAGAACGAACCACGATGGCATTGACCGTAGCTTCCGGCGAATGCTGTTACTCTTGTTTTGTTCCTCTTACCAGCTCACCCCTTTTTTCCCCGACAATAGTGAACGATGGAAAACGTACAAATGCCAGCAAATCTCCGTGTCTTGGTTGATTACATTTCAACTACATTCATCAACTATGTGTGAGTGAGAGTGTGCGGTTGCCTTATGACAATTACAGAAAACTAAGAGGAGATGATGCTGCGGATCTTGGTGTGACGTTTAATTTCGAGATCATTGTATTAGAAGGGAAGTTTACATAGCAATTATGTTTATTGACCATGCAATATGAAAGACCAGTAAATTTGCTTGGCACGTGTGATCTTGTACTCAAGAAAAGACAGATCCTACACACCGTTATGTTATTCTATAATTACTCTGACTATTCTCAATATGTTACGATTTCTTGCAATTTGATATTAATCTCCCTTTTTTCACTTAATTTATGCTTACTACACATTAAGAATATTACCCAACCTGCTAGCGTTGTCATTGCTACATACACTGTTTTATGCACTGCCTTTGTACTGTCGGCATTGTGGTTGCTCCTCCAAAATGAAATGTTAGAACAATGATATACCTTGCCTAAAAATGTCCATTTTTTGTGCATTTTTTGTGACTAATCAATTTAAACATGTCGTGCCTCAAAGTCGTTGTTTGTACTTAAATCCTCTAGGTCCTATACACATTATTCGTTTTTTAATCTCTCCATGTAATCCAAAATCTTATCACTCTAAATAGAGCTCCTCTCCTTCAACACCCTACCCCTCGTCACACCACCAAACTTATCAAAATTTGAATATTTCAAGGAGTTCTGCTTTCTTCCCTCCCACCAATACCCTTCTAAAATAGTATGTATTTAGAATGCAACTTCTGTTACTAATCTCTCTCTCCCTCGCACTCTCGCACTCCTCGCCTTATTAACTATCAGCTTGAGCATATGTTGTAATGTTAATGACATGTAAAATCTATTTTTCAAATATCCCCCTGCAGGTGACTGATTGTAGTTTCTGGCCTATTCCATTTTAATTCATCAACCATTAGATTGATGTGAATCATTGATAATTCATTCATCTCCATCGACGATTTGCTCTAGCTAAGATTTCAATATAATTGATATTGAGCAGCCAGAATAAGATTGTTGTACCATTACTATCATTTTATTACCTGATTAGAGATATATAACTCGCTGATTGATTTATTTTAGAGTCTATGAGTATCTGTAGTAAAAAACTTAGTATGAGACGTCATAGTATCTTGAAATAGACACAATCTGCCCTTACAGTTAATCTGTTTCTGCTGACATATTGTAGACATTTAGAACTCCAAAGACTTGTTGTGATGTTATGTGATGTTCCACACAAACTTTTGACTCATGAGAATATGGACATTGCCGCTTCTGGACGCGCATATCTTAGCAGGCAACTGGCGATTTAAGATCGCTAGTAGCACATTTACAATTTATCTGAGTTTATCACAGTAAGATGATTACACAACTAACTTAAACATGGCCCTGCTGCTATAACCTAGTATTTTTGTCTCGTAGTTGCAAATTGACGATGTTTTTTAATATGCTTCATGAAATTTTATAGAAAAATTGCTAAGACATAACGTTACCCTCACCCTCCTATATATGTAATACATAGAACTAAAACTGATATTCCGTTGATTGTCGATTTGATGATTTTTTAAAATTGTTTACAATACTTATACGAGTAGTTGACAACATGGATTTGTACACCCTACTTAATATCTGGGAAGATTGTGTGCCTAGACTTGACTCAGAGCAAAATAAAACAAGTATTAAGTATACTTGTCCATGGTTTCATAATCTCAAATTAAATGATAACAATCGATCTGGAAGGTCAAAATATCTGTACGACGCAGGTTCTGATCAGAGAATTGCTGCAAGTAATATCTAGGCATTTTGGCAGTCCAGAGAAATGAAATTACCTTGACATCGCAGGCCAAGGTATTTAAGATATTTGCTTGTCATATCAGATGGAGAGAACATATTGGAATTATTCAACGTGAACAACCATCCACTGGCTTAAGTGTACTTTTCCTGAAATCTCGGCTCTGTTTTTGAGGTTGATGTGATATATAGACGGACAAATGAAAACATGGAAAAGTACAGAGAGATAAAAGCGTGAGACACCCTTTCTGACTCACGTAGCCATCCTCAAAAACACATTCATTACCTTTTCCGACGGCGGTGGTTATTTTGAGAGGGAGGCCCGTTTGTCGGAACGCTACCGGCAATACAGGTGTCCCCTTTATCGGATATTGGAGGAAATTTGGTTAAAATGGTGTTGGTATTGTTTTGAGTAGGTTACCATGTCAAAGTATGTTCCGGCAGTTGAAATTCCTCCCCTCCCCCGACCCACCGCCCCCGACTTGTACGTTTCGCGTCAAATTGGTCTATGCATTCAATCAATCTGTAAACTCAAGCCTGTCAAATGAAACATAGGCCTACATGTACATGTAGTCAATCTTCTTGTTTTTGATGTAGATGTAAAATGTCAAGCTGGTCTATGAAGAATATCTTGGTAGGAATTTCATGAGAAAGAGTTTGCTTAGATTATAAAACTATAATTTAATCCCAAAGTTTCAAGTGTTATTTTAATCATACTATTACTTATTACTTTTTATTAAAGTGCAGTAGGTTGTGATGTTTATATTAGATATGACCTCTCAATTTGACCTTTAATTAGATATTAAATCAATTTTCCTATTTGATTTTTGACAGGAATTTGATAAGAGAATTTTACACAGTTATTGGTAATATAGAGATAACATCCATTTTTAACTCATGATGTACCGAAAGCACACCAGCTGGTCTATGGAGACCTCAATGGGGTAGTTTTCTTGAAATCTTGACTCTGTCTTTTAGATTGATGTGATATAGATGGGCAGCTTGCCTATAGTAAACCTCAGTGGGGTACTGACAGTTCATCAAATGTCTGCAAAGACAGTCAGTTTTATACCTCATACATGTACATTTTTATGTAATTTAAACTTACTGAATTGACTTATACTTTCAAAGAAAATGTTAGAAATGTAGAACTTACTAGATGTGTCAAAAAAGACTTTGTTAGATTGGAATTTTTAGAGGGAAGCATGGTTTTTGAGGCTCTACACATGGCTACCAAACAATACAATTTATGGTTAACATGCCTGGATTTTAGGCCAACAACCAAATTGTTGATCTCAAATGTAGATTTCAGGCATATTTGATTTTTTGATATTCAACTTCATACTTAACCCGTTACCTCCGAGATTCTAAAAATCACATAACGTATTACACATCCAATTCCCATAGCCAATGGGTAAAGGAAGCTTATAAAGTTGTTTTTATTTCATACTTGAAAGAAACTTCATCAAATAAGACGGATGCCAGTAGGTTACATGTGGTCAAATGTTGATGAAAGGCTTCATATCTTGACATGTTATAGTTTCTCATCATGTCATAGCCGTGGGAGTCAATGTCCCATATGTCATCAAACTTGGCACCAGTCTGCTCCATATTGTTACATTATATGTTTGGTTATGTCCGCTACTGCGCACATGATCTCTCCAAACTCATGGAAATACATCAATGATTTCAAATCCCACAAATAGC
>JZLH01S0012261.1:35600-53126 GCA_001188425.1 Eucidaris tribuloides
CCCAGTAAAAAACCTGGTCTGAAATAGCCCAGTTAAAATAGGGTTAAATAAAAATGTTGCAAGAAAACTGTAACAAATATTTTAATTTTGCCAGACAATGACATGATTGGGAGGAGCCCAAATGCCTCAAGAACCAAATGAGCTGAAAATGCCGATAAAAATTCACAGGCAAGAGAGTATATTCAAGCTGGATTTGTCTTGAATTTGGTCACTTCAGGAGAAAGAAGTATCCATGGTGCATCAAAGTAGGACCCTAATCCCATAGAAAGCCACACAACAAATCAGACCATTACAGCATTTTTCTGATATTACTGTTCAACAAAGAGGAAATGTTGACCATGAAATTTTCAGAACAAAATCCTTGAAGAGTAGGCTTATACTTGGTCTGGTACAGTGTATAATTGTATCATAAATTGAGGAATATTTCTTCCAGTTTTGTTATTTCCCTGTATGAACAAGTTAGCAACAGTGCTTGAGAATCGAGATAATTCAGGGCTCAGGCTGGTTGATGTTCACTCAGAAATTGACCCCACCCTGCAGAAGTATTTAAAATGATAAAATTGGTTAAAGTGGCTTTTGTTTTTTTCGGAAGTGGAGATCATATACATGCTGCATCTTGCCTAGCAATAGCAGGACAATGGAGTCATAAATATGCATGCAGTACACACAGGCTTTGCCATTCACAAAAATGAAACTGCATTAGCGGTTACTCATGTGTAAATTTAAGGCATGGGTCAACCATGTGGCTTAGAGTCCTGCAATTGTCACTTTCTAGAAACTTGTGGTCTGCAAATGCTAAGGGCACCAAACTATTGACTGATATAGACTTGCATGACCATTGTTTGGGCTGATGGTCAATAATGTCTTTAGTGCATAAAGCCTCCTGTATTGATTAAGTTAAATTCTTGACTTTCATTCCAATAATTTCACAAAGCCACATGCAGGAACTAGATTGTGTAGTTGATGAAATGAATGACTCCACCTGTGACATTTAGTAGTGAATGAATGTAGGCCACTATTCAAGTTGAAGCAAACTGACCGCTTCAATAGAAAATCTTTAACAGTGAGCCGAGTACACTGCTTCCCACCAATTCAGGGATATCTAAGCTCGTAAATTTACACAAAATACATACTATAATTTCAAGTTCATACTCGTTTTTTTTCCTGAAACAGGCTGGCCCTTTACCACTTTTTCTAGAAATGGGTTTCAAAATATTGCATTGAAGCATACAAGTGAATCAGTAAATTATGTCAATGCCTGGCTGATATTCATCCCCACCAAAAGTACATGTTTCTGAGATGGCGTTCAAAAACAAGGCAATAGCCAAAATGCATTATGTGTCTCACCCAGTTTCGCGTACAAAGAAACTTGCTCAAAAAAAATTATGCTCAAAAAGGTCATTGACCCCTGCCAGTGACCTTTGACCTTTTGATGACCTTCAGCTCCCTATGAGACTTCTACCACCCAAGTTTGGTCACAATTGGGCAAATGGGGGCAGTTATGGGCCATAAACAAAACTTGCTCAAAAAACTTAACATTGGGCTCAAAAAGGTAGTTGACTCCTGCAGGTGACCTTTGACCTTTTGGTGACCTTCAGCTCCCTATTAAGAGACATCTACCAGTGGTAGATGAGTTTGGTCACAATTGGGCAAATGCGGGCAAAGTTATGGGCCATAACAAAACTTGCTCAAAATACTGAACATTGGGCTCAAAAAGGTTGTTGACCCCTGCTGGTGACCATTTGACTTTTGGCCTGTCTCTAGGATAGGCATCAAATGTCTATGTTGAACTAGCTTAACCTGTTGGAGGCCGGGAGGGTCGGGGGGGGGGGGGGCTGGGGGTGGCACCTCAACAGATTGGTGGTACGGACGTGCCGCTTTGACGACCCCTTTTTCCTTCCAAAGCCATTCTCAATTCACTCACAGAAAATTTTTTTAATTTTCCAGCTTCCAGAGACCCCCAAATTTGCCGTTTTGCCTTAGCTGATTTACCAGAGCATTGCCCTCGGGCACGCCAGAACTTCGCCCGGTCGTGCAGTTCCCAGCGCATAGCATTTTCATTTTCTTGAAGCCTTAGCTCACAGTTCCAGAGACCCCCATTGTTTCGCCCTCAAAGCCCGTTCCAGAGCCCCCGATTGTTCGATTTCGGTGGGCACAAGGTTATCACTTTGTAAGTCGAGTGCCCCCCCCCCCCCGCCCCCCCCCCCCCCGCGTTGCGAGGCCTACGAATATCTCGGCTCAGGTTGGCCGGTCTATGGAAAATGTAGGTAGGGCCTATGATTTGATATCAAATCATCTCCAAATTAAAATAAAACAAAATTTCTGTCAAGTTTTAAGGAAAAGCAATTTGACTACCAATCACATGCAATACAGAACTTAGAGAAATAATGATAAAAAGTGGCTTTTGGTACATTTCGAATTGAAAAAAAATTGTATTGAATTTGCATAAATTAACATAATTTAAATAAATACATTTCAAAACTTCTGTGAAGTTTGGAGGCCCCCACAAAGCTCTATCAGATAAAAGTTTGAAAACAGACAGAATCAAATTACACTAAGAAATAAATGGAAAGACGGCTTTTCAGTTTTTTTTTTAGATAGATCAAACATTATAGATCCACCAAATAAATTTGTATTCACGACCCAAAATAAAAATAAACAATCTAGATCTATAGAAATCCCAGTAATGTAAAATAACAAAAAAAACAAAAAAATGAACTTCATTAGTCATTTACATTTCAGGTCAACCTCAATTACATTAATAATAAAGGCATCTGACAAGGCCTAAAATATTAGTTTTCAAATCAAAGAACCAAATCTGCACTTTAAAATTAAAATTGGTTTAATTAACATGGTATTGCATGCCAAATTGCCAATCATGTATGGAACGGTGCATGCATACAGTGCACTACAGCACATATATAGGGTCACGTACATAATTTTAAAGGGCATCACCAGGCACCCGGCGCGAGCAGGCGGGAACTGGGACACTCAGACGGCGGGAAATTCAGGGATCATCTTAATAAATGGTTGCAGAAAATCAGCAATTTCTCTCACTTCAAACTTACCTCTATTCTAAACTGTTGTCGTCTTCTTTGAACACCTTCTATTCTGTTGATTTCAGCCTGTGGATATTGAAGCAGAAACAAAAGAATTTTTAAGTACGGAAATGCGCGATTGGGATCCCGCGAAATATTAGCGGGCGATCCCGGAAATCAATAAACAACTTGAGCTGAGCCCAGGCCAT
The DNA here is from genome assembly GCA_001188425.1 of Eucidaris tribuloides. Taxonomy (NCBI): domain Eukaryota; kingdom Metazoa; phylum Echinodermata; class Echinoidea; order Cidaroida; family Cidaridae; genus Eucidaris; species Eucidaris tribuloides. The sequence goes on from JZLH01S0012261.1 coordinate 38,848, forward strand.
AGAGTAGAAACACCGGTGTCGTACTGTATTGAGCAATAGAGTGAACCAAGGAAGGTGAACTAACCGTGTCTTGTTCTCGTGTTTTTCGCTTTCTGGTGCAAACTTGAAGTGAATTATCGTCTTCTTCGCCAGCCAAGCATCTTTGATTTTCTTGCTTTGCTTGCAAGCGTCCACTGTAATGAAAAAAAAAATAGATAAATTGGGGCTAAATTTACATCGCGAGTGGAATGAATGAAGAGCCAAAACGATTCAGTGAATGACAATTTAGACCTCTATTCAAAGGCAAAATGTCAATGTCAAGAGAAGTTAGTAAAAGTAGGGGCTAAATCAACGTAAATAACGAGGAAAATGCAATTCTCAGACTTACCTCCTCCGAGACATCATTCCTTGGCTTTATTGGGAATAAACCTGTGGGAGAAAGAAATTAAATGACTTTTGTTAGCATCATGCAATTTCTGATATCCTGAATCCAAGTGTGTAAGATCTACCCAACTAGCATTTCTAAATTCTAACTTACTCTGTCTTGGGTGCAGAATTTAACAGAGAGCACGTAACGCAAAGCACAAATATTAATCAAATTGATCGGGCATTATTTCACAGCCCAGTTAATTTGAAAATAAAGAAAATGTTAGCAAATTGCTCGAGTTCCTACCACACGCCAGCTAATTCAGATCACAACTGACTGCGGGTGCACACAATCGCCAACAAAGACCCCGGCAAGAGCCACAGACTCCCGCCACTGCTGGCGCTGGGTGGTCGGCTGACCGAGTTACTGCGTAGAATATGGGCCACTACCTAGTATAAATCTCGTAATTCTGGACAAAATCGAGACGCGATTTTCTTCACATTCACAGGATTGATTCTTCAAAACACTATTATTGATAGAGCAAACTCACACACTAAGATTTTACGTCGAATACAAAAATACAGCGCACAAAGATTCACGTCTGTTTTAGTCTGCGATCACCGATAGACTGCCGAGCCCGTGCAGATCCCGCCAAAGGCAAATTAGGCATGCAAAGCCGATGTGCGTTCATCCAGTCAACATCGATGGCGCTGGCGCGAGATCCACGCGCCAACTTCCAAAATGAAAACAGAAAGCTTCGTTACTTTAGAACATACCAGGACGTAATAATCATTTGAGCATGCAATAGCGATTGGAAATTTATTGTTTCATCTTTTTTTGGACATACTAACAAGAGGAAATGGGGGGATATATGCTAAATTTACAACTTTTTGACATTCTCGTCTGTCACTGATTTTATCATATGCCAGACCGTGCATTGTTCAGAATATCGTCTGATATTTACTACTTTTATTAATTTTATTCTTTTAATTTAATGTAGAAATAATGCTATATTAATTAAAAAGTTAAATGCACCAAGTAATTCCTTTCAGTTTTCATCAGAGTCAACAAAATTTACGGTTTAATTTCATGAAACATCCTAATTACCGCGTTGATTCAGATTGCGCGATAATGGGAGTGTACCGTGAGGCGTAACTTGATTGGTTAAGCTGCACAACCGGAAATGCGGAACAGCTGATTCTGTGTCGCGCGGGGAACAGACTTGTCACGATAACGTCGTCGACGATCGAGGGAAAACTTACAAACACGGTGAGATTAGATTATAAATATAACGCCGATACACGTTTTTATATCAGTAACTAATTGTAGCAGACGAGTAGACACTTTTGTGAAGGTAAATAGCACAAACTCGAACGAAACTTGAGCTACAAACATGGCAAAAGAAATACAGCTGCTAGCTGCAGCTGCACTGCACTTACTCGCCAGGCGCACAACGCCAGCTAGGCGGCCAGGCTCCCGGGCACAGCTTGCCCCGCTCCGACTGTGTAGATCCATGCTTGCTCTTGTCTCGCTGGAGCTTGCCAGTTTTGAACAGTGCCATATTGTCAGTTTTGGGATGTACAAACAAGTATTTCTTTTTATGTATGAATGATGGAGAACATTTTTTGTGTAAAGAAATTGCATATTCTGGTATCAGTTCAATCCGATGAAGCTGGGCCCGGCCGGGGGGGGGGGGGGGGGTTGGATGGGGTGTGGTGTACTGTTCCGCCTCGGATCGATGATAAGAGATTATTTCATTTTAATGTTTGTAGATCTAATCATGCAATTTCGTTATTATTATTAATATTATTATTATTATTCAGGGGCATCGTTCCATGTTTCGGATGGGGGGGGTAGGGGCAAAATGAAAAAATGTCCAAAATTTTGGGCGCGCTCCGTGTGCCAAATTGCAATACAAAATTTTGCATAAATTGAGAATTTTGTATGTCAAAAAGTTTTTTTTGCCATGTTTTATGGTTTTATAGTGCATTCCAAGATGCTTTCTAATGCTTTTTAAAACATAGACCTATTTGCATTGCATATTATTAATTTTTCAAGTTTACAAAATTATTGGGGGGGGTGGGTGGGGGGCAAATATCGATATGTTTGCCCCCCAATAGTTTCATTGGTGGGTCAATTGCCCCCCTGTCCCCCCCATGATTGATGCCTCTGTATTAATAATAATAATAATAATAATAATAATAATAATAATAATAATAATAATAATAATAATAATAATAATAATAATAATAATAATAACATAATAATAATAATAATAATAATAATTATATATTAGTATTATTATTATTTTATTATTCATTTCGGCAAATCAAGAACAACAAAAGAATATAATACAATGTTTAATACAATGCATTAATGTTCATACAAAGTATAGAAACAGGCATCCACTGGACTGCCAGGTTAAATAAGTCAGTAATGACTATCTAACCCTACCCAGTCCAGTTGAAAATGTCTTCATAGTGACCCCCATCTGACTTTGGCATGCATGGTTATTGGCTGTTGTGTTTGAGGTATGTCCTTGACCCTGCATATTTAGAACAAGTGACATATTACAGTCATGTAAAACCTCTTGTGAGGTGCACCAGAAATATATTGTGTGTTGATGACAATTTTGTTCTTGTTGTAGGGTGCATCTGCATCCAGCCCCCCTCCCCGGCACCTCTTGGGCTTAGTGGGCTGGATACTTAATTGTACCACTTTTCTTGTGTAAGGGGGTCATTTTCGGCCTGCGTGCTTCTTGGTTCTCTGGTGAAAAGCTGAAGTAGGGGGTATGTTAGCCTTTTGACAAGGCCCTCGCGCTGTATTACGGGCGAGCGAAGCAAGCCCAGCCGAGCGCGCAGCGCGAGGGCCTTTTGAGATCTGATTCCAATTCTTATGTTAGACCTTTGAATTACCAAATTTTGCTACCCTAGTTTGGGTAGCAAAAGAATCAGCGTGTCTGTCTACTTGATCCTACGTTGAATATGCAATCATACTAGGACCATGTTCGTGCTGTAACACGAAACGATCTGGAAGCGTTCACTATTTCATTAGGCGAAATGATTCACAAACGCAGATTTTTGCACGCCAAATTGGACCTTACGAAACAAAATTTAAAGAAAAATGCTTCAAAAACTTTGTTCAAACAATGAACGTGTACTAATTTGGTGTTTGATGGTATATATGTATTGTAGTAACCCACACTGAAGGAATTTCTTTCAACCCACCGAGTAGTTGACAAGGCCAAGACAGGGGATCGTAGCGCGCAATTTCATTGGTTGATTCGAACAGAGATCGGTTGTTCCTGTGGTCATGAATAATAATTACTTTTCGGATGCCAAGCAGATCTCAAAAGGCCCTTGCGCTGCCGCGCTCGGCTGGCTTGCTTCGCTCGCCCATAACAGCGAGAGGGCCGTGTCAAAAGGCTAGGGGTATGTTTGTTTCACTTGTAATTCATGCTGAATAGATGGGGGGGGGGGGAGGGGGGTATGGAATGATAAACTTTGGGTTTCGTACCTGAATTTGTGCACTGCCAAAATACTGGATGGCATTTCTGGAAGTCCCCGGAGGGGTTCAGTATCTTGAAAAATATGTGGGAAATAAGCAGGGGGTGACAAAAAATATAACGACACCATTGATTGTTTCTTCTCTGTTAGGTCTTGATAGAATCTGCAGGTGACATCATTGGAACTGGTGTGGTCCATGGGAGGAACCATATTATCAAACTTTCATTGCATCTTTGGTCACTGTCAGCTGATACCTACCATCATCAGTTTCTCTGCCACAAGAGAAGGATGAGCTGGTTTCCCAAACTGTTTGGCGTCAGTCGCGGAGTTGTGATTGGAATGATCCATGTGCCAGCTTTACCAGGTGAGTTTGATCCTAATTCAGTTTTCTGTTCGGCTTCTGAGGTATACGAGTTCTTTATACACCTATCAATTGTAAGACGCCCCCTCGACCCCCGGGAATGGTGCGTCACTTGTCAAATGTGAGTCGGATTTTCATATACCATGACGCACCTGTGTGTCTCGACTATGACAGACCATTTTCTTTCAATGAGTGTGCCTAGGCCTATTTAAACGTATACAAACTGATGCAAATATTCATCCATGAATGCACACGCCACAAACCAAACAACAACAACAACGCACCCCATTCACCATGCTGTGACGGACCAAATGCTTCCATGACGGTACCCTGCGTCATTATTTGCTGGTAAATGACGCACCCATGACGCACCATTCCCGGGGGTCGAGGGGTGCGTCTTACAATTGATAGGTGTATTATAGGCCTACTTGTCAAAAGAAGTGTTAGCCGCAAGATTCCATTGGATAGCAGATTTATATGCTACTCAAACTAATGTAAAATTGATCACATATACCTGTGTCTATGATTGCAAAGCAGTAAATTCCTGAGGCACTAGTCATACATGATATGGGTCTGAGCCAAAAATCAGAGAAACGCGACGGGACGGAATTGATAGAGATTTTTTCCTGTATTTCATAAAGTAACAATGTTATATGCTAAATGTTGGTACACACATATTAACTTTCAATCAAAGAAAAGAATCACAATAAAAACATAGTTGACAACCATTCTGTTACCGTGGCAACAGCCTTTTCTTTTGGCGCGACGGGACGGAATGATAGAATCATGTATAATTGTGAACCTTATTCAGAGTTATATTCTATCAAAGTAAACGACCAACACTGACCATGCCTTATTATGTTGGAAGCTACTTCTATGTGGATGACTTACACATGTAAAGTTATGGTCTCATCCCAACACATATCTTTTTTTGAAAAAAATTATTAACTGGTGTCGCGTGACGGGACGGAATTTTTGTACCATGTATTAAACAAATGGGAATTTTGACCAAAAGTTCTGTTTTTGTTTTTAGCTTCTTCCTTTTAGCAAAATATTGGTCTTTGTCCCTGTCAAATGTAATGGGATTGAATAAGTTATCCTGTAATGTCAATAAAAAAATTTAATGACCACTTTAAAAAAATCCCCATTCGTTTTGTACACATGACAAATTCCGTCCCGTCGCGCGACGGGACGGAATTTGACATTTCATCAATATTTTTTTTTTAAAGAAACAAAACAAATAGGTTTTAATTTGTGTAAGTAATGTTTTGACTCATATCTATCAAACACCATGGAACATGAAAAATATAACCTATTAACAGAACTAGTACTGCAACAAAAAGACATAATTTCTCAATATTTTTACCAAACATGGTAAGTTATTGTACTGTTACCATGGCAACGGACTGGTTGTCAGCCTGTAATTTCCTGTGGAGTTATTGTTTTGGTGTCAAGTTGATAAGTTAATGCATATTTTTCATTTTGTCTATTCTCATTCTTTGTATACATCAGGAAATTACTTCAAATTCCACCTTCTTAAATAGAGCTAAAACCCCAAAACGCGACGGGACGGGAAAAAAGTTAAAAACACACATTTTTCCTAAAATTGAGAAAAATATAATTTTGATGGCACAGGAATGTTATGGCACTACTTCATTGATAGTTTGGAGGAGCTTAACAGATAAACTCCATTTTACTAAAAAAAATCTAAAATTATTGCACTCAAATAGGCCAAAATCCATTTTTTGACCAAAAAGTTGATTTTTTAACCCAAATATGCAAAACACATACCAATACCAATATTATTGAATAAATACTATTTCATAGGGCATTCCATCTGTAAACTTAAATCTTCAAAATATTCTTTGGTTTTTTTGTTATATCGAATTTATATTTCCGTCCCGTCGCGCTATGAGGGCGCTCTTCTCATTTCAAATGCAATTTTACGAGCAACTGGAACGCGATCATAACAGGACTTGTACTTTTCCATAAACTACAGATTCTCTGCTTTCATGTGATATGCAAGTGTCCACATAAATTTCAATTTGAAAATTTAGCTTTTAGGTTTACTATTTTTGGCTCGGACCCATATACCAAATGTACATGTATGATGTACTGTCTGAAGTTTTCACAATTTCATTATACAGTATGCAGTGAGGGCACTGGTGAAACATTTCCAGTTTTTTTTTTCTTCAGAAAATATAATTATGTTGATAGATACATTTTTAGAGAGGGGTCTAATAAGAGAAACATGACCAGTAAGTATAAGGTTGAGAATTTTAAGCTGCAGTATGTAGTAAGTAAAAAAAAAAAATCTCTCTCCCGAAGATATTGTTTCAATTGAAATGATTATTTCTAATAAGTCTTTGCACCTATTTTCATGATACAGTCCCTTAAAACTATTCTAAACCTATTGGAGACGATTTCAATATAACCCATATTCTCAATAGACCCAGCCAGAGTGTTTTTAGTCTCCAATGGGTTCAGAGTTAAGAATTGATCGGAAGTCTTGGTCTAAGGTGAACATTAAACCTGAATTACAGCAATATTTTAAGCCAATATTGAGTGTCATAACCACATGCTGGAATGGCCCTACCCAAGCAAGGATTTCATTCACAATCGGGGTGGGGAGGGGGTAAGTGGATGCACCCTTTTACTGTTTTTACAACAATCAGGATATTTTGATGTGCATTTAAAATGTTTTATTTAATTTACAGGAACTCCATGTCACAAACTGGCGATGCCCGCAGTCATCAAAAAAGTGTGTGACGAAGCCATTGGTTATCAAGATGCTGGGATAGTAAGTTGTGTAGTGTAACAATGACATAGGCTGTACCATTTCCACTGATTAAAGGGGACGTCCAGGCTCCAGATGAGTTTTTTCTAGAGACATACCAGGTAGGTATTTTTAACCAGTGGCTGCAACACTACGTAGGCTTATATGTGTTGGTGGAGTATTCTTTTGTAGAAACATGTTAAGAATGTAGAATGTTATGTTATAGTTTGTAGAATTTTGTTAGATGATCTTATTCAGATGGTCAGACCCAGTTACTGGGTCTTTATGAGCCAAAATATTGTTTCAAAATTAAACTTTTGATGAAAACGTAAATATAACTACCTAAACATATCATTCCTGCCCATGATCCACATCATAATCATGAACAAACTACTTCAAGGTTTGATCCCTATTTCATTACTTAAATATCAAAAATGGTGATGTTGACTTACATTGATGCTAAATCAAGTCACATGCAGCTGAAATAATTCTCAGTGAGATTAACGAGGATTCAACTCCCTCCTCAATCCACAAAGTTCATACATTGCCCCTTGAACCCAACCAGTTTCCTATCATTGTTCAATATATTTACTGATACGGCCCTTCTGCTTGGGAACATATATATGCTATTGCTAGGGCCCTTCTGCCTGATTCAGTTGATTGTTTTATTCTTGTTTTTGCCTTTCCCAGCATGCCATAATGCTAGAAAACATGCACGACATACCGTACGTTCAACCGGATCAAGTGGGCCCCGAAATCACGGCTTCCATGACGGCAGTGGCGTGTGCAGTTCGTCAACTTTGTCCCAGCATTCCACTTGGTGTTCAGGTGCTTTCGGCAGCCAGCAAGCAAGCCCTCGCTGTGGCACAAGCAGCAGGTAGTAACCCCTCATACAAGGCTCGAGACTGGCACTTGCCTGTTTGCCCAGGGCAAGTAAATTTTGTTTTGGGGCAAGTGATAATTTTCTGCAAATCAATTCTACTTGCCCAAATGGGCAAGCAAGAAGTTTCAACTCTACAATCAAGAGTATTACAGATTTGTGTTTTTCAATTCAGTTTCAATTTTGTGTACATGCATTCCAATAAGTCCTATTAGAATATCTGTAAATATACTTTCAAGAAGGTGTTATTTTTAAAGTAACACAATTATCAAGCATTTTGTTCACTTGGGCAAGTACAAATTTTGTTCGGCAATTAAATGAATGGAAGCAGAGTTTACTTGCCCGATTGGACAACCAGCCAAAACTATTAGTGTGGGCTCTGCCCTAATATACCAGCTGGGGCCTGTTTCATAAAGCTGTTCGTAAGTTACGCATGACTTTACGAACGACTGGTGATCAGTTTCTGTGCTAAATGATTTAGAATGTGATTAGTGTAGCACCCAAAACATGTTCCAGTCGTTCGTAAAGTCATGCGTAACTTTACAAACACCTTTATGAAACAGGCCCCAGGGTTGGCACATTTTCCGGTCAGAATCTTATTTTCCCACCCAATTGTCTGAGAAGTATAAATTTCTTCCATTGACTTTTTACATGAGAACATGAGAAGGCCATTTCATATTGGATGGTGTCCCGGAAATATGACAAAATGTGGGAAATATGCCAACTCTGTAATATACTAACGCTGTTCATGGTTTGACCCCAACCTGCAAATCAGGGAAAACCTGGAAAATGACCTTCCTCTTTTTTCAGTCGGGGAATTTGAAAAAATGTCCCTCAAATCTGGGAAAAATTAGGGAATTTTGTTTGTCTAGTGGTCTAACTTCCTGTGTCCATATCATGGACACGAGGTGAGAAAGATATAGGTGAAGCAAGAAATAGGTCAAAATGATGATCCTGAAAATTAAACTTCTATCAAGGAAAATCAGGGAATTTTATTAAAGTATGAAATATTGGGAACCCCAGACCAGCATACTTAGGCCAGTTGTTCCAAGTCCTGTATTGAATCTGTGTGGGACATCTATTTATCTCATATTTCCATATTTTGAGGTAAAATTGATTGATCTCATTATTTTGACTTAACCTCAATCCTTTGGGGTTGTAAATCTCATGAAAAATGAGCTTCAAACTTGGCTCAGGTTTCACCAAAGTGCAATTAGATTTAATATATAGGTAAATAAAGTAATTATTGTTCAATGAGTATCTTCAATATTTTAAACTAACATGTTTATGATTGATCTAAAGTGCATTGATAGTTACTTCAGTTCTGATATGCACTGCAAAAGAATGTGCTATTAGGGAGCTTTCGATTCGCGACGGTAAGCAAAGAGGACGGCGGGTTCGAGCGTGCAATCGATCTGCGCATGTGCGAAGCTGCAAAACGTACCGTCCCCTGCTAGAAGACAACCGTTCTCGGGCAAATTATCGTTCGTTCTGTAAAGACAATGGTAGAGACGTATACACGTGTATTGTGTATTTAGAGCACGTTTGAGCATGGTGTGTAAGCAGCATCATACAGTCAGTTTTGTTTCTCTTCATTTCCTCTTTCATTTTACCTGTCTTTCTTTTTTATTTCTATCAGTCTTTTCTTTTTTCTTTCTTTCTTACTACCTTTCCTACGATCCTTCCATTCTTTCTTTCTTGTCTTTCCTTTCTGTCTGTTTTTCCTTTGTATGTTTTTATGCCTCCGCAACGAAGTTGCCGGAGGCATTATGTTTTCGGGTTGTCCGTCGTGCGTCCGTCCGTCCGTCCGTCCGTCCGTCCTTCCTCGTCCGTCCGTCCTTCCGTCCCTCCGTCCGTCGTCCGTCCGTTACCGGATCTCGTTACCGCGATAACTTGAGAAACCCCGATCGGATTTTGATGTAACTAGGACCAAGTATGTACTATGAGCCACCAATGAAACTGATTAGATATTGGAGCTGAAAGGGTCAAAGGTCAAAGGTCACCGGGCCTTAAATATGTGTGATTTGGTGTTCCGTTAACGCGATAACTTGAGGTGGCTTGTCGGATTGTCATGCAACTTGGGTGAAGTATGTATTTATGAGCCACCAATGGAACTGATTTGATTTTGGAGTTCAAAGGTCAAAAGGTCAAAGTCACCGGGCCTAAAATATGTCTGATTCTGGCTCGTTACCACGATAATCTTGAAGAGCGGTTCCCTGGGTCGATTGTCATGTAACTTTGGGCCATCAAAGTATTGTTTATGAGGCACAATGAACTGATTGAGATTTTGGAGCTGAAAAGGTCAAAGGTCAAAGGTCACCGGGCCTAAAATATGTCTAATTTTGGCTCGTTACGCGATAACTGAGAACGGCCAGTTGAATGTTCATGTAACTTGGGTGAAGTATTTATTATTGAGCCACCAATGAACTGATTAGATTTTGGAGTTCAAAGGTCAAAGGTCACTGCGCCTAAAATATGTCTTGATTCGGGCTCGTTACCACGATAACTTAAGAGCGGCTGGTCGGATTGTAATAGTAACTTGGGTGAAGTATGTATTTATAAGGCACCAATGAACTGATTAGATTTTGGACCTGAAAGGTCAAAGGTCAAAGGTCACCGGGCCTAAAATATTGTCTGATTTGGACTCGTTACCGCGATAACTTGAGAACAGTCAGTTGGATTTTCATGTATACTTGGGTGAAGTATGTAAATTATTATGAGCACCAATGAACTGATTTAGATTTCCGGAGGTCAAAGGTCAAAGTCAAAGGTTCACCAGGCCTAAAATATGTCTGATTTGGGCTCGTTACCACAATAACTTGAGAGCGGCTGGTCGGATTGTCATGTAACGTGGTGAAGTATGGTATTATAAGGCACCAATGAATCTGAACTGATTAGATTTTTGGAGCTGAAAGGTCAAAGGTCACCGGGCTAAAATATGTCTGCATATTGAGCTCGTTACCGCGATAACTTGAGAACGCCCAGTTGATTCTCATGTAACGTTGGGTGGAAGTATGTATTATGAGCCACAATGAAACTGATAGATTTTGGAGTTCAAGTTCAAAGCGTTCAAGTCGTCAGCCGGCTAACATATGTCTGATTTCGGCTCTTGTACCGCAATACTTGAGCAGCGGACTTGGTCCGTGTCATTGTTACTTGGGTGAAGTATGTATCTAATTAAATAAACTTGTGAGGCACCAAAAAAACTTATTTAGATTTTCGGACCTGAAAAGCGTCAAAGGCTCAAGGTCACCGGAGCCGGTCACGAGGCCCATACTCTCCAAATATTGCTCCCACCGATAATTGAGAACATCTCTATCGGATGATTGATGCTAATTTTGGTGGAAGTAATGTAATTATTAGGGCATAAATGACAATTTTCAGAGGTTATGTTGAACGAAGTCAAAAAGGATGTAACGATGCCCCCGTAACATTCAACATTTTAAATTGGATGGGGAGTGCGGAGGCATACCCCATCGGCTGCGCGCAGCCGAATTGCGTCTAGGTTTAATTCCTTTATTTCTTTTTATTTGTCTTTCTTTGGCTCATTGTCCTTCCTTTCTTTCTATCTGTCTTTCCTTTCTTCCTTTCTATCTATCTTTCTTTCTTACTATCTGTCTATCCTTGTATTCTTTCTATCTGTCGTCTTTCCTTTGTATGTATTTTTTCTTTATTTCTTTCTATCTGTATTTCTTTGGCTCTCTGTCCTTCCTTTCATTCTATCTGTCATTCCTTTCTTTCCTTCTGTCTATTGTTCCTGTCTTTTTTGTACTTTCCATTCTGTCTTTCCTTATGTGTCTTTCCTTTCTTCTCGTCTTTCCTGATTTTTCCTGTCTTTTTTGTACTTTCCATTCTGTCTTTCCTTATGTGTCTTTCCTTTCTTTCCGTCTTTCCTGATTTTCTATCTGTCTGTCTTTCCTTCTGTCTTTAATTTCTCACTTTCTCTCTGTCCTTCCTTTCTTTCAATCTTTCCTTTCTTTCTGTCTTTCCTGTCTTTCTTTCTATCTTTCTTTTTTATCTACTTTCCTTTCTGTCTGTCCTTCCTTTCTTTCAATCTTTTCTGTCTTTCTTTCCATCTTACTTTCCTTTCTGTCTTTCCATCTTATCTGTCTTTCTGTCTTTCCTTCCCTTCTGTCTTCAATTTCTTTCTTTTTATCTGTCTTTCCTCTTTCCCTTCTTTCTTTCTTTCTTTCTTTCTTTCTTTCTTTTTTACTTTCTATCTGTTTTATTTTCTTTCTTTCTGTCTTTCCTGTCTCTTTCCACCTTGCTTTTCCCTTCTTTCTTTCAATGTCAAGATGTCATGTTTAATATTCACATCGCTTGATGACTTCGTAATGACGTCATAATCTGTAAGGCGTTTATTTGCACTTCATGCACTAATCCGCATACGTCCCCTTCGTCAAATCGAAAGCGCTTAAAAATCAAGACGGTAATTGTGTGCGAGGACGGTCGTGGTCGGTTGAACTCGCCGTACTCTTTGCTTACCGTCGTGAATCGAAAGCTCCCTTTTATTAATTAGAACACAGTGTACTGATTTTCAACTCAGCACAACAAATTTTAACTTGATCAGAATTCAGAAAGTTACATTTCCTGTTCCCAAGAATTAATGTTACCTTAAAGACACTATATAACACTGTGGAAGACCCTTTTAAAAAATTGTCGAACTTTGCTCTCTGACATATCTGACAGTGTTTGAATGGACAAATAAACACCCTAGAACACAAAAGTTTGGACAGTTATGCTGTCACAGACAATATGGCAGATACAAATTGCATTAATTATCTAGCCGATAGGAAATTCTGCAACACAGCAGTCTATGGGGGAAAGCTGGAATGGTCTCTCAATGATTTCCACTTGTTGAAAGTACTTAACGATCGTTTCGAACTGCATTTTTTTCAGGGCTTCATTTTTAGACCATATCAGAGACACTGGTAGCATTAGAATCATGTAGCTCAGAGTTTTTTTAAACTGGAAAGTGGAAACATTGTTATACAATGCCTTTAAGCATTACAGATTGGTGGGGTGGAGAGGAGTTTGAATCAGTAATTTAAATTGCCTTCATTTAAAGGCATCTTCCCTCATGCTTATAGTGTCTCTAACAAGGTCTAAAATGAAGCCCTGACAGTAATTCCAGTTCAGAAAAAGTGAAAATCATTGAGCCAACATTCCAGTTTTCCCACAAAGACTGCTGTGTTATAGAATTTTGTCCACAGGACAATAATTCATGTGCTCATGTTGTCTAAAGTTTTGTGTTGTAGGGTGTGTGTATTTGTCCATTCAAACACTATCGTATCAGATAGCAAAGTTTTAATTTTTTATAATGAGGTTTTCGCAATGCTGTAACAGTGCCTTTAAATTGCCATTTCTACCAAGAAGTGTAATGATATAAATGAAACACAGAATGAGTCTGCTCATGCAACTAATAGAGTATGTATTTTTTTCCCACTTTTTGCCACTAAAAGTTGTAATCTGTATAGATTATGATTTTATTTTTTGCTACCAGTATACAAATTCTTATTTCTGTCTTTGCCTAGGTCTCGACTTCATACGTGCAGAAGGTTTTGTCTTCAGCCATGTTGGTGATGAAGGACTCCTGAATTCATGTGCTGGTGAGTTACTACGATATCGACGACGGATTGGTGCCGAGAACATCAAAGTTCTAACAGATATCAAGAAGAAACACAGGTATAATTAAAAAAAAACAAGTTCTATTTTGTTTTGTTTTCAGTGTGTCTTTGACCTTTGAAATAAAAAAGACTGAAGTCAGTTCAATAAAATCAGAATGATGCATTTTCCATTTTGCTGCTTTAATTGATAGCAAACTGAAGTTGTTATCAGGGTCACAATTTCAGCTTGTCTTTTACTTTCCACATCAAAGATCCAAATCATTTAACAAAATTGTATCAGCAGATTTATGCAAATTCTGTTAATGCCACTCATGAATAGTATCTATAGGCCTACTTCAATAACATTTCAGTGCACTGTGATGTACCATAGATTCAAATAAAAATAAAAATCTCATGCAAAGCAACTATTGTCTATTATAGTTTAGATACATTACAACCCCGTAAAGGTTTCATACTATTTACAGCAGAGGGACTGTATTTCGGTTGCGACTGAGTTATTCAAAGCCTTTTAAATTATATCCTTAAAAAATCCCTGAGGAGACAGACAGAACCATGGGCATGCCTAGCGCTGGTATGCCGCATAATTATGAAACTGAAAGGTAACAGTGGTGTCCCCTGAAGGTGTCCCCTGAAAATGAATCAATTTTAGGTCCTGGCTTGATTTCTTGACTATATGACACCATTTTGCTTTAGACCCACAATGCTTCGTGCACTCTGGTGATGTGATCATGTTTTTTTATGCCTCCGCAACGAAGTTGCCGGAGGCATCATGTTTTCGGGTTG
>JZLH01S0012261.1:98281-116198 GCA_001188425.1 Eucidaris tribuloides
TGTGTATGTATGACTAGTTTGTTTCATTAGAAATGTAAACTGTAAACACAAATGGTGAACAAATGGACTGGCCTGACCTTCTCCTGATCCTTCTGAGGGTTGTTTTAGTGTACTGATAAAAGTTCTAAGTTAATGTACTGTTATTGTGATATTGTATTGTGTTTTACTGTAGCCTTTTGATGGCATAGAATGGACTAAAGAAAATGAGCATACATGAATTTCACGTGGGGTCATTTAAGAACATTTCCATTGATCACCAAGTTGGTATCTATCTAAAGTATCAGTAATAACTTCCTACAGGCTTTATAGTAGTTGGAAATATACCACATGGATTGTTACCATAGTGAGATTTTAAGAAATAACTCAGTTAACCACAGAGTGCCATTCCTTCCATAAGCCAGGACATAGTTTTATCAAAAAACTTTTATGTAATTATCTGGAAGGAGGAATACAAGATACAAGGATGTATTTATCTGTCAATATTAAAACAACTACATTATATTGCTTTGGAGTTGGACATGACGGTACATAAAAAATTAGAAATAATAACATTCATACAATGTTTAACTTAAACCGACAAAACTCTACAAATACATAATAAAATCACAATATTGCCATGAGAGGAGTAAGATGGAAGACGACATGAAGCTAAAGAAAGAGGAAGAGGAAAAAAATGACAATTAGTTGAAGCTTAGTTTGAGTTTAAAGCTCAGTCCCCACTCGGACACTCCATGGCAACCCCCCGCCCCCCCCAAGTCATTTGCTTTGTACATACATATAATTTAACTTATGGAATTTGCGCGCTTCACGGATGATGCCATTACAAATTTGGACAATCTGAGTCAAATGATGACTCTATTTCAACAAGCAGGTCATCCTATATTGGCATTATAATAAATATACTGTCTTATTCAGATCTCAACAAGTAGTGTTGAATTTGCAATGAGAAGGATTTTCAAGGTTATGCTGGAGAAAAAAACCAATATCATATATAGATATATACATAGAGACATAAAGACAATGAAGAAATATAATACAGATGAAATCGCAATGAAATTTACTGAATCACATAATTTATGTTGATTGATAAGTGGGTGATTGAGTGATATTTGCTCAAAGGAAAATGTGGTCATGAAACTCATGGAACTAATGACAAAGGTGTGTAGTAAGATAAGTTGCAATACAAAATTGTGTACATTTTCAGAAGCATATCCTTTTGATGTTACCATGCACCGTTTGTTTGTCCTTTTTTCTCCAGGTCGCAGTCAAAGGAAACATTAAAGGGTGGCCTGCCATGGCAGGAGCGGGAGCTGTGATTGGTGGTATAGATAAGATGAGAAGAACCAATACAAAGCGTACTATAGCAAGTAGGTTACGTCTAAAAGGGTGTCTAGAACGAGTCTTGCCTCTTACAGTATAAACCTGTCTCGTTTTGAGGAGCTGAGACATTTTGCTTTGTCCTCATAGCTTTGGTGGGCAGGACTGTCCAAGGAGGATTTAACGAAAGATGATCATCTTCATCTATGCATTTGCTTAGTTCAGGAACTATGGTTATTGATTCATCTTTTGTTGTGCTCTGTAGAGCCCCGCCCCCCCCCCCCGCCCCCACCCCCCACCCCCCCAACACCCGCCCCCCCCCCCCCCCAGATATGGCAACATGTCACATTCTCAAAACTGAACAGGTTTATACACAGTCATACATGTAGTTTTGAAGCTCAAAGATAACTTGATTCGATCCAATTTCAGTTTCTTAATGTGTGACCTGCAAACAAGGCCTATCCACAGTAAAAAGACAATTTTGGAAATGATTGTGTAGCTAGATATTCAGACGACATATTTATATGGGTGTTAATGATTTATAGAGTTTACTCCCTGGTATGTAATTTCAGCAAATAAACTATACTTAGCAGTGCATACACTGATAAAAATCACTATAAGGTATGCATTTCTGTATGATAATGGTAACAAAGATGGAGAAATTTGTTGATTAATTTTGTCCCATTAATATTTAGTGCAGCATGAGAAATTGTGTACAGGCTGCCTTTAGGAGATATTGCTCTGTAATGCAAATGACATATTTATTCAATTTCTTTGTATTCTGTTTTATCACAAAGGTCCATGTAAAAGTTAGAAAAATAAAACTGTGAAGATGATGTTAAATTTTGTAGTCCCTGCTTGACCATGTAACAATTTTTACCCATTTATTGTGGATGAGCCCACATTTATTTTTATTATAATTAGCCATTCTAGATTGAACAATACTGATATTGACCCTTTTTAATTTTTTTATCAAAGGTAGTAAATGCAAAGGTAGTAAATGCATCAAAACAGGCAATTTAATCAATGAATTCACCGATTTCAATCTATAGTTGTCTGGATGCAGACTAACAAAATTTACCTAATTTTAGAAGAGGGTAAGATGGTAAAAATATGACTGATTGACTGGTGATTCATGCTGTTAGTGTTACTGCATGGTTCCTTTCTTGAAAATGTCAATTTATATGACAATTTCCACTTACTGCAATTACTGTTTGATGCAGATAACAATAATTGGGTGAAAATAGAGGTTTCAATCTAAAAATGTTGCCTGACAGTTGTGAAAAACAGTCAAATATGACATTGCAAACATAAACAATATTTGGAGCCCAGGAACAAACATTTTCCATATTCTGATTGAATTTAGTGCTGGATTAAGCAACATTATTGTAGTGCATGCATAGACTCCTATTGTGGTGTTGTGCAGTCTCTTTTTCACTTTTCTCACAGCATGGCATTATGTTGAAATGGTTTGCCATTACAATCTTTTCCTTGATTTGCCTTGGTTTGAATCAGTAATTAGCTGTATTTCTTTGTTGAGGCTGGTGATGGTTTTTGTCTTCGATGTCCATATTAAACAAGGTTCATATTTTTATTTTTGTTGTCACCTATCTTTGTATCTTGTATTAACAATCTGTTTTTTTTTTGAAGAATATTTTAGCAAACCATCTTATGATTTTAGCTACATCATCATTGCAGCACTCAACCACTTTCTATCCCTCAAACCCGATACCAACTTTTGCCCTTCCCTCGAGTGCTTACCGTGTATAATTTTGATTGTCACACCAAGTGTATTTGTTGACTGTCTGTGCTTTTTCCTCATGTGTTTCATTTGCCTTTTACCTTTAAAATCTATTACTACAGCTTTATTGACTTTTATGTAATGTACCATTATCTATTTGATTTTGCAGTTTGCACCAGGATTACTCTTTCTATTTTCTGTTTTCATCATCTGACAGCAGCCATCAATAATTCATTTTCATCTTGTGCTTGGTACAGCTATAATACTGGCCGTCACCTAATATCTACCCAATCAAATAATCCAACATCAATCTGTGGAATTGACTCTTTAAAAAAGTTCATACCCAACAATTTTAAATTGTGTATTTTGGTCTTGGTATGATGTATCTATTATTCATTTCTATTGAAATGAAATGTTTTGTAGCCCCAGATGAAACATTGTGTGTCTTTCAAAAATGTCTTTTCTTCACTGCCACTGTGCAGTTTTGTCACATTGTCAATGGAGTACCGTAGTGTGACTGTGACATCATTCTGGTTCAGAAATACAGTGAGCGATTTCAAGTTTTTGGATTTTGGATTAGTGTTCACGAGCGTTAATCCGAAACTTGAAATCGATCCGTGTTAGCGAGTTGACCCCGAAATTATGACGCACTTCCGGAAGTTGGTGTTATAAGGTAGTGTTAAAAATCGTCTGCTGAACCGAGCTGGGTTGCTGGTGTTAGCGATTTACGTGCGTTTGTCCCATTCACTAACACTAGACCCTAGGGATTAAGAAAATCACCATTTCATTCAAGTTCGTTGTTAGTTTTAGTGTTATTTCTTGTCTCGGCTCAACCAGCTGGGTCACGCAGTTGCACGTGTAATGTCTGTGGCAGCGCGATGGCGTGCGGTAAGCAGCAAGAAAAATTACAATATTTTAGATTGTGAAAGAACAAAGACATAATGAAGTAAGTCAAATACAGGAAATTAAGAGGAAAGTACATGCCTTTCCGACAGTATTACATTTGTAGTACGATTGTTTAAATTTCATAAAGAAATTACAACATTTCTTCAGGTTATCCGCGGTTTTCATGTTCGTCGAACAAGGGATGTGACGTCACGCTCGTGTTAACACTCGTGTTATGCTATCGATTACAGAATTGATAGTGGCCGTTAATCTGAGTCACAGTGTTGGAGTTCGGTTTAACAGCTCTTGACGTCTACTAACACTAACAATAACACTAATCCAAAACTTGAAATCACCCATTGTGTGGATAAGAGCAGAGCCAGGTGCACCACATCACATGATTTGACTACCACTAGGAGAGCTGCAGTTGCACTAACTGGTTTGGCTATAATTGTCCCCACATATTTCCGAACCAGTATGATGTCATCACTTCTGCTTTGTATGTCAGAGAAACATGTATTCATACGCAGTCATACACACCCATCCCCCCCCCCCTCCTCCGGCACACACATACTCACACAAACTTTGCTTACACTTTTTTTGTAGTTTTCACACTATTACAGGAACATATACATCATGCAAACTGTGCACTTGCATAATTTACTATGCGACAGGGTAGCAAATAAAATTTATTTTCTGGGGCTATACTTTCAAGCCTGAATTAGTGATGCCAATATGTTATACATTGAATCCTGTGGGGATAATTGAGGGCTATTTAGTGATTTTGGGGGGCTATTTTGTTAATTTGGGGGGCGTAAATCGCCCGTCGCCCCAGGGTATTTCCTACGCTGACTATGCATATGAGTCAACAAGTGTACACAATGCTTGTTACATGTAGGTTATTTGATGTCTGTTTCATGTAGTTGATAATTTATGCACATAGAATTTAACCTCATCATGAAGCAATATCATATTACTGCATTATGTATCTACTATCTGTTACGCAGCTGATACTGCAGGCGTGTGCTTTGCGGTGATAGATCCTTACCTTGTCATAGATCAACATGCCATATTTATTTATTGTTGACTCCTCCAGGAAACTGTGCTATGTGTATGTGATACTTTTATGCATGATTGTTTTTTTTTCTGTGTGTTGGAAGCTATTCAGGAATACATGTATGCATACATTACATTTTTGGATTCTTTTCATGTCATATGGTACTTTGATGTGTTTGGGGAAAAAAAATACCAGCATGCGTCTGTCTGTCTTTGTGCTGAAATGGGTAGTTTTCTTTTGTAATACCATGTTAGTTGGCATGTTTCATTTTAACCCCTCGTTTAGATAAATAAATATCTTTTACAGTGATAGAAACCAGCTAGGTTAACCCCCTCCCACCACCCTGCCCCCTCCTTCCAGCTTCTATAGTTAATTCATGCTGTGGTCAGACCGAACCAAGCTGATTGTCAAAGTATGGGTCCTGCCGTCAAAGGGATCTTTCTTCTTCAAACATTCTTTGATGATGGAGATTTTTCATGAATCAAAGTCCTGCCCAATTGTCTTTTCAGAAATTCTTATCTTGCCACAGACACTGTAGTGTACAATTTACATTATGATATTGCAAAATGTACTTGAATATTTTAGCATTTGGTTTAAATTGGTTTCCCTGTCACCCAAATAAAACCATCAATACAGACCAACTAGGGAAAAATTGTCAATTTTGTATGAGAGAATATTTAAAATTACTGGTTCATACTCCTGTGGGACACTTTGGGGAGTGAAATTAAAAGAAATTTATCAACAAATGGTTATTTCTTAAAATGCAGTCTTTCAAGTATTGGTCATGATACGTATTTCTCACCTTGTGCACCATTTTCTTCCCCCTTTCCTTGATTTTCCTGGAGACTCATGCAAGTGTTTAAAATTATTACTTATCCTTCACTGACCAACCCATTAGCTCAGAGATTCTGTTATTCCCATAGAGTTAATACATGGTACTCTTGGTCCCTGTTGGCAACAGGTTATGGAGGACAATTTCCTATTTTTGTAGATATAGTTTATCAACCCGTTAGTTACGAGCACCAGATTTGTCATGTATTAACTCTAAACATATTTCTTGGAGGCAAGAGGTTAAGATCCAGACATATTGCTCGGAATTTTCTAAATATGTTACGCATACTGAAATAAAATAAGGGTGCCTTGTTTTTCTTCCTGTTAAATCATTTATTATGCCGTTTTTGCCAATTAAAAGGTGTATTTAAGCAATTCCTAGTAGCTTTCTTGGGAATAAGAACATCTCTCACTCTGTTTTAACCGTTAAAGGTTAGTGCATGATTGGGAACACTTGAAAATGCATCAAGAACCAAATGAGTTGAAATATAAACCAACTATACAGCAGCTGGAGTGGATCTCCCAGCTGGAAGGATTTGTTTCTACTGATTTGTTCACTTAAGGAGAATCAAGCATAAACATTAATTCTATCGGGGCATGATAAAAATGGGACCCATATATAGAGAGCCACACAGCAGGTTTGCCTGCCACGAGGGATATTGACATTAGTTATTTTAAAATGAGCCAACGTTTCACTACAAGATTTTCACAGGAGAATCCTTGCATGGTTTACTTGATTCTAGAGTAGTTTCAGCTCAAGTTGAGGACTACCCCCAATCATGTCATTTACCTTTTAAGCAGTGGTCCAGACAGCACTCTTCAAAAGAAATATTGACCGACTGTAACCAGCTTTTTCTCCTCCCTGCATGTTGCTTTGTTCCCTTGGTGTTCACTCCGCACTGTGCGACCATCACTAACCTTAACCCTATCTGTCCCTCGCTCGCAGGTGGAGCCGTAGGGGGCGCTATCGGAGCCTGGGCCACGAAGGGCAAATTCAAATCCGTGCCCGAAATCCTGCTCGCCCTAGACCACGACCAGCGAGACAAAATCCACTCCCACTTTCGTGGCATTTTCGAGGGCGTCGACGCGCAGGATTTCGACAAGCTGAGCCGCCTCGTGACAGAGAACGCCTCCATGAGGCAGATGGCCATGAACGGTCTTCGGTCGTACCTCAGTGATCAGATGGGAATGAGTGTCGTTGACTGACGATGTCTTCTTAACCCTCTCACTGTCAAGTAGTGACAGTCTCATGCCAAAACCAACATTATCTTTTACCTGTGGGACTAAGGGCTGTAGAGCTGTCTGAAATAGGAGGCTGTTGGTTGATCATTCATATCTGATATATTTCTATGCCAAAAGATGTGATTGGTCCGTCAAATCTCTGCTTTCTGCACTGACTCTCTGAATATATTTGTGACATTTCTGACTGGATTCATGCCGGCTTGGGAATCAGAATTTCCTTCCATTCGTGTTGCAACTGGCATGGTTATCTGTTCAGCCTGTTGTGATTTGAGGACATGGTCCTACAACTCATGACATCTCTTCTATGTGCTCTGACTCTCTGGTTTTCGTCAGATACTATATTTTCTTCTGCTAACTTATCACCAGCATCAGTCACTGGGATTATCAACCTATATGACCTCTGTACAGAATTCCATTCTTCTAAGAAATATTCCTATCACGTAGTTTACTGAATTAAAAATGTGTATAATGTTGACTCATATAAACAGGACTAGAATTCAAATTTAATCGTCAAATTTCTGTAGTGAAACAAGTAAATGCACACCACACCTGCTCTCTTTGCCTTGCCTCTTTAGGGGGTTCGCTTGGTGGAATGTACGCGCGGTGGAAGTATAAAGGCAAATTCGAGTTAGTCGCGGATCTCATCCGAAATCTGAACGAGAAGCAGCTGGAGGAATTGTCGGAGCAGTTCGACGGCATCGTTTCGGAGTACCCCGAAGACGACGTGATGATGTTGACGAGGCGATTGGGCGACGACGGCGAATTACGCGAGCAGATGCGGCTGAAGCTGAGGACGTTCGTCACGGACACGCTAAAACGACAATTCATAGAGGAGTACAAGCAAAGGGGCAAGGCCGATTAATAGTCTTTTAGAGGTACATGTAGTATTTTTTTTTTTTGGTCGTTGTAAGATAGTAAGAATTATTGTATGTGGTGTTTCTTGTAAGTACAGTATTCAGAAAAATGGTCAAATTTGTTCATATATGCACCTGGGTGATTGCATGTCAAACAAAAGAAAGAAAGAAAAGTGCTATTAATACGGTTGTGTATTAACTTAAGTTGAACTCAAGTTTGACTAATAAGACAATACAATGGTGTCAGAGAAATTCAAATCTTTGATAAGTGCAGTGCAAGACACTCTGTTGGGGAAACAGAATTGTAAATGTACATTGAACACAGTTAAAGATTTGGAGTCCTAATACGAACATTGTACTATAACTGGCACACTTCAACACCGTGAGTGCTGATGCCACAAATATTGATTTCCATTTCATTCAGTGATCAGTACCCTTCCTAAACTGAGCTGTATTATTTTTTTCCAGAACCAACTTACCATGAAAACTAGGTGGGGTTGGGTTAACCTTAAAACAATATTTGAAGCTCTTTTTTCGGAAAGAAAATGTTGAACAGTTGCTTGAGGATCAAAAATGTTTTACAACTCAAATGCTACAAACTACACTGCCATGAGATCAACCAAAGGGAATTGAAGAATTTTACATATTGTCAATATCATGAGAACACCTTATATTTTTGTATACAGTCTAACTTCGGATATCTGGCCATTGTTGGTTCCGGCAGCCATCTGGATAAGTGATATGGCAGAATTGGAGATTTAATGTAATGTAACGTCGTGAGAGAGTGCCTTAAAGGCACTGATCCAAGAATATAGACCATCAACTTTATGTTTACCTTAAATGTTCAAACATAGTACTTGCTTGCTGTCAGAAGGGGGCGGGGATTCATTAAATGCATCTTGTACATCAGATGTATTTTCAATAACTGCATTCTACCTGTACCTGGTATTTTCACAAGAACTAAGTACATACTAAATTTTACAATTGAACAATTGTCTCATTCAACTGGTAGCACACGTAACAGTTGACTCTTTACATATTAAATGACAACTAGTGAAAGACAATGTCATTTATTTATGTAGCTCTAGGTAAATACATGTATCTTGAACACTAGTTTGAAACTTTGAACGAGTGATGTTCATTATTCCAAACTCGTAAATATCATTTACATCTGTACCCAAAGGCTCATTTATTCCGAAAAAGAAATAGGGTTTGTTACTCTGAATTGCAGAGTATGTGAACCTTTGGAATAAGAAACCGTCATAAATATGGACCTTCAGAATAATGACAACTAAACATTCTGAACCACACCTAAAATGTTATGCAAAACATTGAGAACTGTTTATTACTCATGATTTGGTAATTTCTTGCATTCAGGATACTTTGCGATTTGCCTGATCCACAAAATTAAAACCACTGCAAAATATTGTAAAAGTTGTTTACTGGTACAGTAATATATGCACAAGAAATGGTCAGATGTTTAATTGTAAATTGTTATATGTTCTCAGAACTTTGCAAAATTTGTTGGTTTTGAAAATATGAAATGGTGTTTGTATGTCATGACATGACGATAAGGTATAGTGGAAGATAACATTGCTTCCAAATGATTACTATTAGTTTTTTCCAATTTAGGCAGCTTAAAAAATTTGTAGTCTACATACATGTAACAGTTTGATCAAATCATGGAAATCTCCATGTATGTATATGTATGTACTGTACTAAAGTGCTATGAGAGTACGAAGTAGGCAGTCAGCTTATCAAATATCAGTAATATGTACTCCTGTGTTATACATGTATTGTATTAATATAAACTACGCATATCATGCTTTGAACTGTGAATTAAACTAAACTTGTGTGTGAAACCTGAACCTCCTTGTTGGATTTACTGTAAAGGCAAATGGGCTGAAGATTTGAAATACCGGTAGGTGAGCCATTATCAGAATAATTAGATTTTACCTCGCCACACAAGAGACACAAAACAGTCAAAAATAATGAGTGTTAATGAGTGTACTGGTGTGAGTAAAAGACAAAAGATGTAGCATTCGATCCAATGAGGTGCTACAGAAGACTCTTGTTATAGCAAACAATGTTGTACCTAAGACTGGTTTTGAGGCCAGTTTCTGGTGGCCTCAGTCCCGGTCTCGGTCAGAGTCACCTGTACAAACCCTATGGAATGGGACCGTGTCGGGGTGGCCTCAGTATCCTAATCCATTGAAGATGTTTTGCTTTTCCTATAGACCTTGAGATGAGATATCTTGTGTCTACAGTGCGTCCCAGAAAAAACAGAACCCTAAAACAAAGGCTTATTGTGCGGAAACAATGGGGCGTATGATTGTAAAAATAAATTCACAATACACTTCGACTTATGCTCTTTCAAATGATATGTTAAGCAAACCTATTCACTCATGCATCTCTGACTACCATGACTTAAACAATTTAAAGTGAAAAACTATTTGTTACGCTTTTTGGCTTTGAAACTGTGTACACCAGCTGTCCATCTCCTTCTATTCATGGAGTTCACAGTGTCAAAGCCATGAAGCGTAACAAATTGTTTTTCACTTTAAATTTTCAAAGTCATGGTACTCAGAGATACATGCATGAATATGTTTGTTTAATGTATCATTTGAAAGAGTATAAGTCAAAGTTTATTTTGAACTTATTTCTGCAATTATACGCCTCATTGCTTCCGCACAATAAGCCATTGTTTCAGGGTTCTGTTTTTTTCTGGGACGCACTGTAGTCTTCAATGGGTTAACGGTTACCGTGTGGTCTCGCATACAGGAGTGATAACAAACTTCTTGCAACTAGGAAGATTACTGTGTTATACATCAACATTTTGTTATATCAAGGTCATCAAAAAACAAACAATAAAATACAAAAATCTCAACTTAAGGACTGATAACAACTTCGTGAGACAATCTGTGTTGTACATGATAATACATCAACATAATCAAGGTCATGGGACTGATACAAACTTCTTGAGACAGGGAAGATTACTGTGTTGTACATGATAATACATCAACATTTCTTTATGTCAAGGTCGCCAAAAAATAAACAAAAATCTTAACTTTGGGACTGGGAAATTTGTTATCCCAAGATTATGTTATATCAGTGTACAGTCTATCAGTGTACATATGATGGACATGAGGCAAGTAAGAACTGGGTCAAGGTCAAGGTCAAAAAGATGATCCTGGAATTGTTTTCATTAAATACTGGGAAACCTGTTTAATAGAATATTTTGTTTTGCACTTGATTAAAATTCTCTCCATAGCACCATACAGGAGATATTCAATACCTGCTTCATATACAGTAATATCTAAAATATATTCTTGCCATATTAAAATGGTGTTGGAAAGGTCATATCAACAATGCAAAAAAAGAAACAGTATACCGTATTTATATACTACATATACAATATGTGTCTCTGCTAACAGAAGAGACAGGAAATGCAAACTTTATGACACTAGATTGCAAGGTAAATGGAAGCAAATTGTGTGGTACGTATTGCGTGATAGAGACCCAGACAAAACATCTATCGAAGGTTATTTGATTGTAACAATAAAATCAAACAAATGACTAGATTCTATTTACTGGAGGTATTATGAAAAGGTGATAATTCTTTATTATGTGTAGTTCTGATAATGCTTTAATTCTGCTCGTAAAATTCATCATAATTGGGGTTATTCAGTATTTAAATTTTTCATACTGGTATTACTGATGGCTTCATAGCTGCAGTTTTTCATGGTTTTTGAAAGAGAGAAAATGTTATGAGAATAGTCAGTGAAACACGGTAAACACCGTACGTGCAGAATAAAATATTGCTGCATCACTCTCCCAGTGTACTGAATAACCCCAATTATAATCGAGATCTATCACGTAAACTGTTACTTTACTTATTTCACTTTTCGTTTTCTAGTATTTAATGACAAAGTCACTTGGTATTGTACTTATTAACTCATTTTTTCACCTCTGTATTGCATTTGCTTCGTATTGTTTCTAGTGAAAGTAATTTTTCTCCCATGGTAGTATTTATGATCAGGTATTAAACTCATTAGTGTTATGAAATCATTTTATTTTGTTGTATTAGTATTCATAAAATCTTCTTGTGCATTAGGATCACACACTGAGGGTTCTAGCTGTGGTTGGCAGTACAAGATAGGACTTTACCCATAACTTGTCAAGTTGTGGTTTTCACCTATGTCATAAAAGTCAGTAGGCCTACATCAGATTTTACTAATTCTAAAAGTGCCATGATCAATAGTACCATTTCATTATACAGTGGAACCTCGTTATAATGAGGACCTAAAAAACAAGACAAGTTAACTTCTGATATCAGATTTCTCACTATATCAGGGCACAAAAATGGAGAAATATAAAGAGTTGGGAGCTGCAAAATCACCTTGTTATGACTTATGACAGAAGTTTGTTATATCCTACCTCTGTATATCAATGTTCCACTGTATTACAAATGTCACCTGCAAATTGGATCCAGCACGTAGATGTAGACAGACCGTTAAGTTAATATCAAAATCAATGTGTCACTTTTGATATCCCCAAAACCCCTTATTTTATTTTGAATTCTACATGCACACAATGTGGGTCGTGTCCGCCCATGCTAAAATAAGCCAGCTAGAACCCCGTGGGGGGGGGGGAGGGGGGGAGGCTGCTTAGATGTTTGTTTCAGCTCCAGGCTCAAACCCATACCCATTTTTAAGGGTCATTTTGTAAGAAAAGCGTTCTCATGTCTTAGGAATTTCTTGTACAGACCCATGTATAAGGGTTTCAAACCAGGGTTTTATGGTAAATACATTTCACTGCCTGGAAGGACCCATTTAGGAAGTAGTGGGTGGTTTCTTCTTTTGTTTTCTCTTGCTTTCTTTTGTTTTATCATTTTTGCTCTGTTTAGTTTATAGATGTGTGATACAGATTGTCATTTTCAGTGAATTACTTGTATGCTTGCCATTTATGTTTATCTGAGTTGAATCTTCTTAGGTGTTCTGAGTCATTGGTTGCTTCAGTGTAGGAAATAGCAAGTAACACAACTAAGTAGCCATGTTTTCAGTTTGTAGCAGAGGTTGGTTTGAAAGTTGTTTTAGCTTTAATAAAGTGCTGTACTTACAAATAACTTTTCTTGATAAATATGTAACAGTCAGTGACAAATTAATGGTTTGTAGTATTAGTAACTATGTACATGTAAACAAGATACAAAAAACAAAAAGAAACCAAAATACTAGCAACAGAAAAAGTTCTAAATATTTGCACATACATGTACAGTCTACTTGTAAAATTTTGTAAATTGACATGAAAGCCAGTAGAGTTCAAAGAATAAATCAAATTTTGGAATGTCATTTAGACTGTAAGATGAAAAAGGTCTGAAATATGTCTCGGCTGGTGATGTATATCCAAAGACAAACTTGAGCTGCATGGAAGAAGAGAGTATGATGTGTAAAATAAGACAACAGCAAGCAGTCATGTACTGACAAAAGTGGAATTGAATATTGCAAAGGAGGTACTATTTAAACATGAAGTACACCCAGGGCAGTGTTAAAGTTAGTATTGTAGTACGTGAACTCAGACTTTGAACTTGTGGACAGTGGACACAAGGGAAATAAAGTGTGGAATGATCATTGAGACTGATGAGTGATGTTCTGAAAATACATGAACATAAAAAATGCCATTTCACTCTACTGTATACGCTGAATATTTTGCGTTGGTCTTATTTTCGCGAATTTTGCGACTTACTGAATGTGAACATTTTCACATCCTGACATTCCTGTACCAAGTGAATGCAAATGCAATATAATCACAAAAATATACTCTTGGGAATTCCCCATCTTGAAGCAAAATCGCCAAAATATATGGACGCGAAATATATGGCATATACAGTATTTTTTATCCTCCATAGTCTGTTCAGAATAATAATGTTGGTGATAGGTACTACACAGCGTGACAGATAATAAAACCAATCTTGCGAAAATTAAATTTGTATGAAGTCATATGAAATTCAAATGTAATTGTTAAACAGTTGTGCTAGGTCTTGTAATGTAGAGATTAATGAGATTGTATTTTATGATAAAGCTCCATACATATGTAACACCTCTTCACAAGTGCCAATTTCTGTGTGTGTTGGTTCTAGCAAAGAGCATAGATTTTTGGAAGAAAATGTTAGAATGATTTGATTTAGTTGTAATCTTAGGTATATGTGTCACAGGTTAATGAATTACTCAATATGGACCTCTGACAGAAATCATGATTTTGATGTTTTAGGAGATAACAAATTTATGTCTATATTGTGCTCAAGTAAGAATACGATTTGATATACTGTAGGTGTTCTTGTTTGAGACAGTATGAAAAATTTATAAGTGGTTAATAGTTCCAATTAGTTTAACTTCTTTGGTGGCTGGTACACTTTATACAATGTCATGTTGCATCAAATGTTAGAGCAGCAACAGTAATATGTTACAGTAATTTCCTATAAAAACATTCAAAGTGTCACAAATGTATTTTGTGTTATACGTGTATATCAAACATACAAGTGTGGTATTTTATCAGCCATGGTATTTTAATTTAGCAATCATGTTACCTTGTTTGGTTAATAATTTAGAATTACGTAGAAATAAATTGATATTTTTGATTACTTTGAAGTAGTTTGGGGGTTTAGTCTTTTTAGTTACTGCATTACTAGCATGACGTTTTATGATAAACTGCTGGATATCCACCCAAACCTGGTTATGTTTATGCAACAGACTAACTTTCAGACCTTGGCTTATGATGTGTTTGCGTTGTCTATCATATTCAATTCCATGCATCATACTTGCTGCCACAAGTTGTATTTCATTATTAAAGATACAGTAAATAAATGAATTCCACATTTTCTAACAAAACAGAAATGACTCTTTTTCATCCTCTGATTATTTAGTACTGTCTGGCCTTTCATGAATTTGTCTTTCTGATGTATAGGTATGACTGCATTGGTAAAGAATGAGTGGGTTTTGTATTAAAGGGAGAAGGTGCCAGCAACTAACAGGCATAAGTTAAGAATAAAAATGACATTGTGAGTATTGTGAAAATTATGGTACATGGTGACAAAAACGGCCTAAATAAGGGGTACTGTGTGATACTCACCCTCATCATTCAAGGCCCTATAAATTAGTTAATTTGTGTTTATTTTACGTCTTTGTAAGTTTTACCCTAAGACAAAACTTGCAGAAACAGCTATAGGGGGAGGAGCTTATCAATTCAAACAGTGCATACATTACCACGGTGCGGCTAACATACGTCGCATGGCATGCATTGGTCACGCACGGTCAGCTCCCTGCAGTGCACGTGCAATCTGATTGGTTGGCAAGAACTCAAATATTTTCTTAACTTATGCCTGTTAGTTGCTGGCACCTTCTCCCTGTAAAGTAAGAATTGTGTAAAGCTGTTGCCTGTTGTGTGCAAATTTTATGTTGCAATCAGGGCAGCGCCAGGGTAAAATCTTAAAAGGGGTGAAATCTGTTGGGAAAGTTTTGCCTGCCAAAATTTTTTTTACTATCCAAAAGGCATCCGACAAGTGGAGGGCAGGGGGCCGACGACTGCAGGAATCATTTTTTTGCTCCCCCCCCCCCATTTTTTTACCAGCCAAATCAAGAACAATTGGGGGGGGGGCAAAATTTTCGAAAAACAGTCAAATCCCTGTCATTTTGATAACTAACTGGGGGAGGGGCGGTTGCCCCCTGTGCCCCCCTGTGGCGCCACCCATGGTTGAAATTCATATTCTTTAACATATGGAGTTTGGAGAAAAGAACTGTGAGTATGAATCATTGAAGATTAGCTGTCCTGATATATTTGGTGTGTGTGTGTGTGTGTGGGGGGGGGGGTTAATCTATGGAAATTGTGTGTTACACAAAAATCATCTTCAACAGGTTAATTAAGTTGTACAAGTATTTCTATTGCCCTCTGGATTTGCAAAATAAGCATTTGACAAGTTTTAATGACGGAACCCATGTATGGTTTTGCTACATCAATTACATGTATTTCTCATCAATCTTTCACAAATTATGGTATTGTTATGCTTGACAGCAGAAAACAACATCAAACCTACTGAAAACGATTATAATGACTTGTGATTTTGTGATTTGTGGTAGAAGGGTGGAGGTGTGTGTGTTGGGGGGGGGGTGTATAATGGGTATGGTTGCTCATTAATGCATATGGGGTACAATAATTTTATGACCAAGACAAAGACAAATATCACACACAGTGTAACACCCCAATTTTCAGCCAATCACTTTTAAAACTACATGATAGTTTTATTTCTGCCATTCGGAAGACCCTCTTTTTTACTTGTTGGCCATTCTGTAGAGCGCTATACACCCACTTTTTTGTTGGGTAGTAAATTTTGCCTGGAAGATTTATCCTTTCGCTGCACCTACTTTTTTGCTTGTCAACGTTCCAAAGACCGCCATTTCTTTACCTTGCAGTGGCTCATCCCGTGGCTCATACCTACCATGATTATTGCCCCTCCCCCTCCCCCACACTCGCCCCGCCACCCCAGGGATTCCATTCCACAGTAACATCAAAGGGCCGGGTGCGCACATTTATGAGTGGCACGCGCGCACTACTGACCTGGGAATACCGGAAGTGCCTGTAATGTCATGTGGTCGTGGCGTCAAGAAAAGTGCTAAATCAACTGGTAAGGATTTGGCGTAATATTGGTAATTTGGCTGGTGACGTGCGATGAATGAAGTGTAGTAGGTCACTGTTTCTGTTTCATTCTTGTAACATGGTCATTTCTGATGAATGCAAACCTGTTAACAATGTCACTGAAACTGATGGATTTTTTGCTTGTTTGATGTTTTTCGTTGGTCGTCAGGGTCGTAGTGCGAATATCCGTCGAGTGTCGTGCCATGCCTAGCCGACTGGCGATGTGCTGTGGAGTGTGGTGCGTGCATGTGTGGTGTTCTTGCTTCTCAAAGTAAATCGTTAAATTGAGGCCCACTTTTAGAAGAAAAAAGGATACTGATTTGCAGATGTTCCTGTTCGTGCTCAGAATTGCACCAGCGCAGTAAAGAACAAGATAGTTCAGTCTGTAGACAGGAGATACTAACTAGATCTATGTGTAAAATATCTGGTCATGTGTCGTATGGTGGGACCCCTTTGCGTTACGGGCACCAAAATTATGAATTTTGTTACTTCTTGCATTTAAACCAAAATAACTCAAAAAGTACTAATCAGAAACCAACAAAAGTATACATTTTCTGAAAGCTTATACTTCAGAGAATCTCAATCATCCAGGGTCAAGTTGCTATACAGGGTGTGTAAAAAAAAAAAATTGTAATATCACAAAAAAGTATAGTTTTGTGATATTGATGACAACTCATTACACTTGTCAGTATTAAGTCATGGCTCAAAATTGATGTTATATTGTAAAAAAGCACACTTTCAGCTTTAAGAAAATGTATGGTTTTACTACTTTTTAATTTTCAGATGGGGTGATACAGACTGTGACAAAATATGTTAAAAATTGTGTTGCAATTTGTTACAAAAACATTAATTACACTAATAAAAAAAACAATTTATTAAACCTAACTAACAAATTTTAGAGATTAAATAGTAGATTATTGTTTAATAAATGGATGAATAGAGTGTATGTAATATGGTGAAATAATGCTGATGCTAGCGCCCTCACTTGGCCAGAGTGTGGTAGTCACTTATAGTTATGTAACACTGATCAGTGTTATGTAAGAGGGTCAGGTCATTGTTTACAATGTCAAGGGTCAACCCCTCTGTACTAAGTTTGGAGAGGGGCCCTTGTTCCTTTGTTCTGGGAGAAGCTGTTTTGCCTTGATGATGAGCAGACCTTGCTGGTGTGGAACTCAACAAAATTAGATTTGGCTCCAGAACTGAGACCTCTGTCAATTTAACTATCAAGTATGTATATTGATTTATTGTATTGTTATAATGATTGCGGTATGATAATGATTGTGATATATTTATTGTAATATAACA
>JZLH01S0012261.1:118024-129676 GCA_001188425.1 Eucidaris tribuloides
CTGAGCTCATTGATATAAGCCCCCAGTAGGAACGAATTATAGTAATGAATGAAAGATTTGCAGAGAGAATTCAAGATGCAGAATAAATTTGCTGTTCATCTCTGAAGTATCAAATTAATGATAAATAAGCTTGATCTGATATTTTAATGACTCAGAAAAAGAGTGACCCAATGGGATTTGAACCTGAAACCTACTGATATCCGGTCAGCGGCACAACCACCAGGCCATGCTGGGTAACGGCAATGCCACGGTTTACTTGGATACAAATACCTGAGAATCATTCCTTACGTCTGACCTCATTAATAATATTAATAAACCCCCAGTAGGAACAAATTTTATTAATGAGGTGTCTGTCACATCACAATGTAGTTATCTGGTAGACTTCAAAGTTTTTAGAAATAGTGGTTGATGATGGAGAATCTTTCATCAGAGTTCCCCATTTCATTGGTTTCCAGGTGAAAGCATTACATTTGCATTATGATATGGAAATAGTTCACTTCAAATGTAATAAATGTGGGATTGGCAGTTTAACAGGTGAATTCCGTCACTGGCTTTGGCATTTTGATATTCACAATTAACATTGTTCCATATGTACATTCCTAGTTCTTTTTTAGTGTGAAGCTGTGAAACTCTGGAATGATCTCCCCTATATCATATCCAGCATGGCCTTCAAAACTGCATCATCCCAAACACTCACCAACATTGCATAATCACTCAAAATTGAAAATACCACTCCACTCTCGCCGTACCCTCAAGTTATAACTTCCAGTCATAGTTCCAAGAGGACCATTCGGAGGTAATCAACACAAGGTACAAGGTACAAGGCACAAAGTATTTCTGTAAGGACAGCATGTTCTGATATTTTCAAATACTTTTCTGTACTAGAGTGACATTTTTAGAATACCATCAGTTCACTGATAGGTTGAAAGATAGTTGATATAAAATTACACATGTTTGTTTGTTTCTGCAGCATCTTAATATGTTTCTTTAGAATGCTCTACTGGCCATTTTTTGTTTCCATCTCAGTAAAGGCCTGCACTGAAACTCAAATTCTTCCAAGTTCAAGTGAACACTAGGTGTCCTGAAGTAATTGATGCAGGCACCAGTAATGTTCTGGAGTCAAGCTAGGAAACAACAGGTCTAAGGCCAATCTAGGAATAGTCCTGACTCCTACTGTTGTAATACTTTTGTAAAACATACATTCCTTGCGAGTAACTATAAAATGGGTGAAATTATATAAGTGGGACCTGAAGGTTTTTTTAAACAGTTAAAACTGATAACTTTTATTAGTAACAAAAACAAAGAAAAAACTGAATTTTGACACTTGATCATTTTCCATGAAAGCTAAAGATTGATTCATGTGATTGTGGCCCAATATTTATTTAAAAACTTGTAAATATTGTTATGATAGCAATATATAGTTTTTTGATTTAATTATATAGTTTTGCTATCTTAATTATTTTTTTACCTTTTTCTATAGATTGTTTGCACATGTAGGACGCGCCAAAGGCTATCCAATTGTTGGACATAGAAAGTTTTTAAAGACATTTTTCTTCTAATTTTTCAAAGAGGCCAAAATGTACAGTGTTTGTGAAAACAACCCCTAAGTCTCTGATAAAATGAAGAGTTTACAAAATTATTTCCCTACAATTAAAATCATTACATCAATTAGATGATTATTGATTATTCAATGACTTGAATAAATTATGAATCATAGAGTGACATAATAAAATCACACTGTACTGCTTTGTTATGTCATCATGTCATGAAAATCTGTGCATGGCCGTAAACAACAACATTCATTATTACATCATCAAACTCTGCATGGATATTTATTGGTTTAATTTAAAGACAG
Organism: Eucidaris tribuloides; assembly: GCA_001188425.1. Classification (NCBI taxonomy): domain Eukaryota; kingdom Metazoa; phylum Echinodermata; class Echinoidea; order Cidaroida; family Cidaridae; genus Eucidaris; species Eucidaris tribuloides. The sequence continues at coordinate 119,880 of JZLH01S0012261.1, forward strand.
AAACAAATTTTGATATCTGTCTTTGCATTAAAATGTTTGATAAAAAGTTAAATAACTTGATTTATACTTTGTGTCTCAATGACGCAATTTTAGTGTCAAATAGCTCCGACTTCAAGAAATACTAGTATTGCCTTGCAGTGCATAGTTTGATTTTTATGAAAAAAACATATCTTATCAGTCTTTTGCATTCAAAGTCCTCACATACTACAGAGAAAAAAATTCAAATCAAGGTCTGTGGTAACTCTCAATGTGGCTGTGATTATAAAAAACAAAATGATTAATGTACAAACATATGTATGCAAAGGTATATCATGGGTTGTCCAGCAGAAAGGCCCAAGCATATCTGTTCCCATCAAAAGGGCCTAAACAGTAAACTTCTCGTATTTGAGAAATATTGCCTTATTTGAGAAATATTGCCTTATCTGATATATGCACTTAACAGAAGGATCTAAAAATATCACACAGCTTTGATTTCATGTGAAAAGAGTCGATGGTTTTCAAGTTAGAGGTAATTACATTGTAAAGGTTAGAGCCCCTCTGCATGGACCATTTGTTAGGGCCCTTCTGCCCGACAACCGACGAATTATGTAACATAAACCACTCTTACTCTTCTGTCAATTCTCAGGTCAAAGATATGCCAACAATCACATGGCCGTCCGAAGAGGGAGCCCTATACACCGTCATGATGGTCGACCCGGATGCACCGAGTCGCGCCAACCCCAAATTCCGTGAATGGAAACATTGGGTCACGATTAACATTCCTGGTAACGACGTCGACAAGGGCAAGCAGTGTGCCTCATACATCGGATCTGGACCACCGAAAGACACAGGTATGATGTAATACACCTATCAATTGTAAGACGCACCCCTCGACCCCCGGGAATGGTGCGTCACTTGTCAAACGCGAGTCGGATTTTCATATACCATGACGCACCTGTGTGTCTCGACTATGACGGACCATTTTCTTACAATGACTGTGCCTAGGCCTATTTAAACGTAAACAAACTGACGCACCCCATTCACCATGCTGTGACGGACCAAATGCTTTCATGACGGTACCCTGCGTCATTATTTGTTGGTAAATGACCCACCCATGATGCACCATTCCCGGGGGTCAAGGGGTGCGTCTTACAATTGATAGGTGTATAATAGTTACACCATATATTTTGCACGCATATGTTTTCATGATTTTGCTTCAAGATGGGGAATTTGTGAGAGTTTATTTTCATGATATTATTGAATTTGCATTCACTTTGTACAGAAATATAAGGAAGGGAAAATTCTCCCATTTGTGAACATAAAACCACCATGAAATAATCAGTTTTATACAGAATACAGTTTGTATCAAGAAAAGGTAAGCCATGTCTAGAGCTCAAATATTGTCAACTATTATTATTATTATTTTAGATATTTATAAGTACAGGGAAACCCCGTTATAACGAGCTCGGATAAAGCGAGGTACCGCTTTCAACGAGGCGATTGTCTCGGTCCCGTTTTCATTTACGTGTTGTTCAATGGAAAGAAGTGCTGTTTATAGCGAGCTCGGTTATTGCGAGATTTCGCTTACAACGAGGTATTTTTCTCAACCCATTAACAAAGAAAAACATAAGAAATACACCCGGTTAAAACGAGGAAATGAAAGTGGCATGGTTCGCTGACCAAATTCTAAATTTTGGCAACGCAAAAAATGGCCAATCGTTTCAGAGCGCATCGCACTTCAGCCTGCCATGCACGCAGCCATGCACAATACATGAAGTCCCTGACTTATGTGCAAGTGTGTGTGTGTGTGTGTATCCACACACAACTGCACAGTACATGTACATGTACATTCACCTGTCACACAAAGCCTGCCTCCCGTACACAGCTAGTACTCGACGCAAGTTACGAGCGTGAAGGTTGTTTGCTTTATTTCAAGGTCTAGTTTCCTTCATTACTTTGGATGAGTATATAAATGAAAAATAATCCGCTTTCCATTCATAGTTCTGGTGCAGAACAAGTAGGAAAAGCAGTAAACAGATGGGTTTAATGCCTAGTCCCATACATGTTATATTTTGTGTTACATTATGTGTACGTTTACAACGAGGTACCGGTTACAACGAGGTAAAGTCGGCAGTCCCGACAACCTCGTTATAACGGGGTTTCCCTGTATAATATCTATAAAGAGCAACTATATACCTCACTTGCATTAATTGTGTCATGGATGACTGAGTAAATCACTCTGTAAGAGAACACTGTCAAATCACACTTTCCCCAAGTTTGGGTCAATGGATGAATGTTAGAATGAAGACACTGATGAATGGATTCATGTTTTAAAAATGGGAGGTAATCTCACAGATTGGAGGTAATTCTCCCTTCCCCCCTTCACAGGGGGAAGGTGGCGATAATAGCTGTAATCAAGAAAAGTTTTGTAAACCATTGCAGTTGATTGCTTTAAGATGTGAAATACCAAATGTCTAGGGTTAGTGTTAAAGCCCAAGTTTAGTTTTGGGAATTTTTTGTTTATTTGAAAGCTTTATGCCCCAAAGTCATAAACCTGCAATAGTAGACTCTGAATGTCTTTATTTTTTTTAAAATTAATTAATGAAAAATCTCGGGTGACCCCTGAGATTTTCGGCTATATTTTACATTATAGCATCCAAAGGGTTAATAAGGCATTAAGGGTATATGAGTTATACCTCATCTGAAAGAGCAGACTCTGCTCTTTCACATGAGGTATAACTCATATAACCTTAACGCCTTATTAACCCTTTACATGCTATAATGTAAAATATAGCTGAAAATCTCGGGGTCCCCCCCCCCGAGATTGTTCATTATTTAATTAACAAAAAAAAACTAAAAGACATCAGAGTTTATTATTGGCAGGGTTGATGATTGGGGCATAAAGTTTTCAAATCAAAGCAAAAAATTCCCAAATAAAACTGGCTTTAAGCATTCGGCACGTTATTCCTATATTTTCTGCTGTAACACATGTTTATATTGTGTTATCTACCCTTCCTTTCATGTTAGGCTTAGCAACCCGTATGATGTTCGCTGGTCTTCAAGGCAGTCCGGTGAGATCCAGTTCCAGGACCCATTCTGGACCTCCGTCAAAAGGCCGGGGGCGACTAAGGCCAGAGACTTTGCTGCACAAGACAACCTGGGCAGTCTGGTATGCAGGCAACTTCTATCAGGCTGAGGTTGAACGATTATGTACCAGTTTAATGAAAGAGTCTTAGTGATAAGACAGTGACACATATTGGTACGTGCGACCCCCTCCCCCGGGTCCCCCTGTTTGTGTGTTTGGAACTATCCCATGTTACATCATCTAATGATTACTTATGTGTGGTGGCACAGACACTATATGATAGAGGGGTAACTGATGGTTTGTTTGATTGGACATACTTTTTGGAAGAAACAATTACCTGTCAGCGTCTTTAAAAGCTTTTAATGGATATTCCAATTATTACATCATCTAATGATGTGCTTTATGGTGGTGACACAGACACTTTTGATTAAAGACACTATATAACAGTGTGGAAGTCTTTGTTTAAAATTTGCAAACCTGCTTTGTGAACATCATCCTGGTAGTGTTTGGATGGACAAATAAGACACCCTAGAACACAAACAGTTGGACAGTTATGCTGTCCCTAGTACAATATGTGCAAATTCAATTGGCACATTAATTTCCTATCAGTGATAGGAAATTCTGCATACACAGCAGTCTATGGAGGAAAGCTTGGAATGGTCTGTCAATGATATTTACTTTTTAAAGCACTTACTGATTCGTTTAAACTGCAATTTTTTCAAGGGCTTGCATTTTTAGAGGATGTCAGAGACACTGGTAGCGCATGGGAACATGTAGGCATCAATTTTTTTATCTAGAACACTGTTAACAGTGGCTTTAAGGGGGTTGGAAGTGATGTTTGTTTGACTGACCAACTTTTGAACCATTTGGATTAGGTCTTTTAAAGGCATTTTTCTGATCTTGTGATAATTTTACTCAAAAATCACTTGTATGTTGTGCAACAACCTAACATAGTTAATGTACATTCTTACCATGTTGTATATAAAATGCTGTCTAAATGCACATGTCTCGATATGAAACAGCACGAGTAATTTCTGGCAATATTCCAGGTTATAAGGTACCGAGGCTAAAATAATTATGTTTGTATTCGAGGCTCTTATATTTGGCTATTCTGAGAAGAAAAAAAACTTATAAAGCTGTGTATTATGTTCCATTTTATCTTTCATGGATCTACAAAATAGATGATAAATAGTAGTTAATTGTGTTTTACTATTTCATATCCATTCTTACAGCAATGGTGTATGTTCATGTAGCGAATCAAACCAACTATCCTGGATAATGTCTCACTCTATCTGTAATAATTTCTGTATCATTGATAAGTCTCTGCTTTCCAGAATTACCGGAAAAGTAATGTGACTGTGAGTTGTTTATAGCAAATAATGCCACATCACTGGAGGGCATTAGTTAAAATTATCGTGCACGAGGAAACTGTTGGAACAGTCCCCTGAAACAGACGAGAGATAGCCGATTGTTTTGGACTGTTCGGCAGTTAACCGAGTGTAGATTATTTTAAACTAAGATGCCCGAAGAGATGAATATGTATATTTGTTGTATAAAATGGTCTCGTACATCTTGTCATTTGATAACATGGAAAACATGATGAAACGGTACGGTAGACTCTAACGTTAGACAGAGACAGAGCCTTGACCTACCGTTTAGACGTACCGTAACGTTACTCGTTAGGTCTAACGTTACTGCCTTAACTGGGAATTCATGATAATTCTTAATACGTGCACTTAAGCGTTACACATATGCATTGCCACAATCAATTCCTAAATCCGGAATTACCGATATACGAATTTGAATGGGCCACTCAAGGGCAAAATCTTAACGTTTAATTCTGTTACTACAGTAGTTCGCCGACGCCGGCGGGCAGCGTAACGTTAAGACTCACCTCAACCGGTAAGGTACGGCACCTGAACTGGAACTTGTCGAAGGCCAATCTGTGCTGGAAAGTCGATTTACCTTTGCTTCTAATTTTCAGAACCCGAAGTATGGCTTAATAATGTTGGTGAACTGCATCAGTTCCACTCACAATTCCTGATTTCTCATTTTACAGCTTCGCAAGTAGCCTTTTCGCGTTGGCACTTGGCCCAAGTTATTTCGAGTGAATGTTTTAACTCGTCGTCCGAATCACGCTGATGACGTACCGTATGTACGACGCCATGATCCCTGCGGCTGTCCGCTGGTTCGTATTCGCGCGTTATAAATGGGAAAACCGCCGCAGTGCGCTGGACGATACATATGAAGCCACAGCAGTCTATTAGTACCCGGTCCAGTATCAGCAGATCATTATCCCTGGTCATCTAGCAAATTGTTGCGCATTCGGTAAAATAAAAGACTGGTATCACATTATAGGATCTCTCAACGCAATCATTTGATTAGGGACGGTGACGTGACCATTTTAATAAACAGTTATAACAAACCCTGTTTTAACGAGCACCGGGTATAGTGAGGACCCCGCTTGATTAACGAGGGCATTTCTTGGTCCAATTTCTTCCATAGACGGGCAGGTGCGGAATGACCTCTGTGTATTATGCTTGTTCAATAATAACGAGATCAGCTACTAGCGAGGCGTAAATTCCCAGCACTAAAATAAAGAAAACAAAGGAAATTGACCGCTGTTATAGGGTGAGGATCCCACCTCTAAGTTTACATGGGCTAGTAAGCACAAGTGATTTTTTGCGCAATAAAATTAACCCAGTTTTGCAAGACGGTGATCCAACAGACGTCGGGTGCGCTAACCACCACGGCGTTGTACGTGCTTCCTATCACAGGCGCAAAGGACGCCATGCCAGCCAGCCATGTATGGGGTGACCTCTCCGCTTCCCAGCTGTTGTACGTTTTTGGTAACGAAAGTTGGAATTCATTCGTTCACTTACATTTTGAGGCTGTGGTGTTTCAGTTGAGTGAGCTTATTAGTTAATAAATTCAGTTTTATATACAGTCAAACTTGTTCATTAATATGGCCACCTGTCTAAGCAGCCAACATGTCTATAGTGGCAACAAATGATTCTCGCTCGAGTAAAAGCAAAGAAGAGCTGCCCACCACCAAAATCATGTGTTAAAGAACCTGTCTATTAGTGGCCCACCTGTCTATAACACGGCCACATTTTTGTTCCCTTTGGGTGGCCACTATAGACAGGTTTCACTGTATTTACAAAACTAGAGAAACAACTGCATGTTTGCAGTAGAAATCTTGTCTTACTTAGTGTAGTCCATATCATATTTTTTGTTTGTACCTTTAATAGCGAGCAAGTCGCTTATGGCGAGGTGGAAAAAATGTTGGCCAGGACTTCCTCAATTATAACGGGATCTTGCCTGTTATATTGACACTTGTTGTTGGTTTGCCCTGCCTGGAATGAAGTTGCTTCACAACAGGCCCTGGGACTTTGATAAAGTATTTGGCTTAACATTTGTGATGATCCAGGGAAAGAATGATGGAATTTCCTGAAATTTGGCCAAAGTATGTGACAACAGTATGATGGATGGACTGAATACAACTTTAGGGTTTAATTTCACGTGTGTGCATATGTGCAATATCATGATAAGGTGACTAGAATTTACGGACATAGAATTCTTGGCTATGACTATATGGCATTCACACAGTAGAGGGGTGCTTGTCCAGAGAATTTGGACACCAACAATGCTTCCGGTTTATATACATTAAACACAGTTGAGAATTAAAAGAGTGTCTAAAATGACTGGTATTAAAATTTGGGGCATACATGTCCCAACAAATTTGTGATGCTACGTGTAAAGGTCACATGAAATCATAAATGCAAATTTGTGACTCTCTGACTTGTTTGTAAAATGCATCGAATATTTGCAGATGTCCCTAGTGTAATGCTATGGAAGCTAAAATCATAGTTAGTCACACCAGTAGAACACTGTGCATTCTGTGCATGCACTCATTGACGATAGCGCCTCTATTGGCTGACACCTATATTGTTGATAGTGTTGTATTGGCTATGAAGGGCAGAGGCGCACACAACATTGAATGGCATGGTACATGTACTCTGTGTCAATGAATCAAGCTTGTTTTGAATCTATTTACATTCTTGTCTAGGCATGCATTATCCCAATAAGCAATGAATTAGTTTACATTTATTGGATGACTTCTAAAGTGGTAGATGTCATCTATTGAGTTACAAAAAAATAATGAATAAACTAACATTTGAGCTTTTTTTAAGGTGTGTTGTAATCAAAAAGTTTTGACAGCAATATTTTTCCTGTGTAGTGTATTCTGCCGCCTCCCCCCCCCCCATGACACAAAGGGCATAACTGACATTTTGGTGTTTTGGAGATACTTGAGCAAAAATGTATTTGTTTCAACAACGTAAGCCCTATTCAGTGTCCTTTTAACAAACTGGATTATTGAAAAAGGGACACTTTTAATTAATACTTTTTGTTCTGCATGTTTAACATGATGCTACTGAGTCCCCTACAGTTATATAACTCAAATTTTGAAAAAAAAAGTCAGTTAGCTGTTTGTGCATGGGGGGGGGGCAGTATTGTTTTCCTGTAGTTAATGTTTAAATATTACCTATAGTTTGCAGAGTTATGAATGAGGATCTTTATCATTTGCTGTTGAAATAATTGGGAAATTGTGGCCTTTTGCATGTTTTGTATTTTGAATAAATTATGAGTCGTATTTCTTATTTCTTAATGTTAATGCTCTGCACCAAAGGTGGCCCGGAGTTATTTTTTGGTGTGTGTGTGTTGTTCATTTTGGATACCTGTCCATCCAAAATAATGTGCAGTGTAATTAGCCGAGTTACTTCCGTCGTATCTATTAAAAGGTAGGGAATCTCATTTGCACATCATCCCAACAGCACAGCAGAACATCACTCATCCCATAGTTATTTAGGACATGTTTGTGAAATCTGAAAGATCGGTAATTACAAATGCCAACCCAAATGTCAGGCTTAGTGTCGTTTTTTATGATAAGAATTTGTGTCTCTTCATATGAGACACATAATTCAAATCAAGTCTAACCAGGCAAGTTATAATTCCACTAAAACTAAGTTCAGAGCTCCTATACTTCGCCAAACCTGTGCGTAGTGGTATTTTCTTCTATATAGCAGTTATTCACACAATGTAAATTTGTAGGTCATGTCAAAAGGGTATGCTCTGCCTGTAAAATCCACTTGAAGTATACCCTCGTACCTTTTTCATGATTTATGAAAGTCTATGGATAAACTTTATTTGGAAAACTATTTTTTGATAAGGTAAGAAAGACGAAAGAAAGAATCACAAAATTGATCAGTTTGTTCACTAGATGTTCTTCACCTGAGTGTCATAATGTGTTAAATTGCACCCCAGTATTATAATAAAGTATCTATGGATGCATATGAATGAAAATGCTGTATGTACATGTACAGTGTATTAATGCAAGTGCTAAAAAGGCTTCATTAATTGTTTCCGAATAGCGTGAGTAGTAAATTGTTATGTGAGCTTGTTATGATTGGCTGTTATGCTTGATGATTTTGGCACTCCTTGGTTATTCCTGGGCAGCAGGTGGAGCAGTCCCCCCTCGCCCCAGATAAAAAAGATAAAAATAAAATTGTTTTAAAGAAAAGATTAAACAAGGGAAGAAGAGTGGAATAAAAACCGTACATGAATTAGCTAAGATTGTCAGTTTAATGTCAAAACGTCATATCATTGTATTTATTGGCTGGCGTGCTTTGAGCGCGCAAACAGGTTATCTCAGTTTGCATTGTACTGTTGTAGCTTTCTGAAGGCTAAGCGCGAACACCGAGAAATCGTGACCAAGCAAGCAAAATATCAGCCAAGTATACAGAAGGGCAAAGGGCGATGCCCTCGTTTATTGGCTAAGTCGAAAATAAATATAATGAAATAAACATACAAAAAACAAAAGTCGGTATAAGTTTGGGCGAACACAGAGGTCAACAGGATACATAGCTACACTTTAAACCATATTGTGAAATGACAACACCAGCGTTTTGGGTGTCCTATAGGCAGTACATTTTAAGAACTTGATAGCAGGACAAGGAGAGTAAAAGACTCGACAAATTTCATGGCGGCAATTTAAAAATATTTCAAGAAATGTTTCTAGAATGTGAAAACAGAAGTAGTGGTTGCGAAGCCCAATGGTGGCGCCCTAGGCCTGGTAATTATCCTTTTCACTGCGTGTTTTTTTTTTTGCGTTTCGAGACAAGCAAGCAGCGACGATACGTCAAGTCTGACGACCAGGCTCTTTCACTTTGTCATGTTTTTTGTAGCCAAATAAAAAAAGAAAAACAAAAAGAAAAAATAGAAAATAAAAAAAAATAAGAAAAAGAGAACAACAAAAAAAATAATAAAAAGATATAAAATCAAAACGAATAAATTAAAACCAAATAAAATAAAAACTCTAATATAAAGAATAAACGAGGATAATAGCAAAAAAGAATAAGAATAAAACTAGAAAACACAGAAATCCATAAAATAAATAACAAGAACAAAAAAGTAAAAAAAGAAAAAGAAATAAAAAATAAAAAATATAAAGAGAAAAGTAAAAGAAAAGAAAATAAAATAAATCAAAAATACGGACGCAAAAAAAAGAGAAAGAAAAAGTAAACAAAGATAAAAGAAAAACATTAAAATAAAATAAATAAAATAATAAACAGTAAAGAAAAAAAGAAAAACATAAGATAAAAAAAAGTATAAAAAATAAAGAAAAATACAATAAAAAAAAAAAAGAAAATAAAAAAATTAAGAAAAAACGCAA
>JZLH01S0012285.1:8981-19313 GCA_001188425.1 Eucidaris tribuloides
CGCACAGTCGGACTGCTCTAGTATGTAAATTGTATTCTTTTCATTCTAACTGGAATAGGTATTTCTGAACAGTAGTCTGGATTTCAGATGTTTGGATTAACCAATCCTATATTGATCCTATCTTCAGTCAACTTCTTTGACTATGAGACTGACACACAGTGAGTGTACTCTGATGGAAGAAAAAAATTGAATGATCTGGAACCAAGACAAGCAAGAAAGTGACAAATGCAATTTTAAGATTGAAATTTCATGCAGTGTTTCCTGTGAAATTAAATAATTTTCAAGTGGTAGGTTGGTCAGATATTTGCTATGACTCTCTTTCCCAACTTTCCATTGACAGTGGATACCACCCCTCCAATAGTGAACTGCATCAATAACATTGTACAGACTGTTGAGGTAGGGATCACTGGAACAACAGTACAATGGACAGCACCAACTGCAAGTGATATTTCTGGAATTCAAAGTATAGTTGCTTCCACTGCAAGTGGAAGTTTCTTTACTGCTCGAACAACAACAACTGTGACATATACTGTCACTGACAATGCTGGCAATGTCAATGACGGCTGTTCTTTTACTGTGACTGTCACCAGTGGTAAGTCTTATTTAGTAATGACTATCAGTCAGAAACATATTCTCATGGACATCAGGCTTTTGACGCGAAAGTGTTTTCCATTTGGGAATTGCAAAATGCCTTTACAACTGTGACATATACTGTAACAGGTAATGTTGGGATTTGGTTGAAAAGGAACAAATCCTACTAAGTTTAAATTAACCATTCCACTGAACATTGGTAGCTATCGGGAGGGGAGGGGGGTGGTGGTTGTGTCCCCAGATCAATGTTTTCAATTTTTTTGAGGGGAGAGGGACATTCCCGCCCTCCCCCCGCCTCAATTTTTGTAGCTTGATATTTTGTCTTGTATTTTATTTGCATGTTTGATAGATCCCTGTATCTTGAAACCTGTTTAAACTTAAATAAATAATAATAATAAGGAATTATTTCTATAAGTTCCTCGCAATATCATCCCTATGTGCTATGTGAGAGGGGGGGGGGATAGAAAAAAAAAAGGACAATTTGACCATCAAATTCAATAATTCACTTATCCAACATGAAATTGAACTGGTCAATAGTTTTCTTATGTTTTGATTGTGTCAGGGTTGTGCTAGAAATGAGATGGAAATAAATTATGAAAATAATTGGGACATGCTTTCTGCAAAATTTTAATTTTTGTGATTACTCCAATTTTTATGCCTCCGCAACGAAGTTGCCGGAGGCATTATGTTTTCGGGTTGTCCGTCGTTCCGGATCTCGTTCCGCGATAACTTGAGACCCCCGGTCGGATTGTCATGTAACTTGGGTGAAGTATGTATTATGAGCCGCCAATGAACTGATTAGATTTTGGAGCGGAAAGGTCAAAGGTCAAAGGTCACCGGGCCTTAAATATGTCTGATTCGGGCTCGTTACCGCGATAACTTGAGAACGGCCGGTTGAATTTTCATGTAACTTGCGTGAAGTATGTATTATGAGCCACCAATGAACTGATTTGATTTTGGAGTTCAAAGGTCAAAAGGTCAAAGGTCACCGGGCCTAAAATATGTCTGATTCGAGCTCGTTACCACGATAACTTGAGAACAGCTTATCGGATATTGATGTAATTTGGGTGAAGTTTGTATTATGGGGCATAAATGACATTTCAGAGTTGAACGGTCAAAGGTTACGATGCCCTGTACATTCAAAGTTTGGAATTGGACGGGGGTGCGGAGGCATACCCCATAGGCTGCGCGCAGCCGAATTGCTCTAGTTATTTATTGAGTTTAAAGTGTTAATTACAAATAGTAATTTCAAACAGAAATGACTTGATATGATATAGTCCACCACCTGATTTGGTGAATAGATCAATCGTTCGATCACTATTTATCCATGTACACTTGATAGCTCTAGTTCGAGTACTATATGATATATTCTTTTAGCTCCCACATTGATCTTCATAAAGTACAGCAGTGACAATGGAGACAATGATATTCAAGTCTAACACTGCTTGACATATTCATTCATCCTCCACCTTCTGGAGCTCTTCTTGAGTGAACTCTGTCTCATACAGATAGCCATATTTACCAAAATAGGCTATCATTCAACAAAATCTGCCAAATGTGAAAGGTCATAGGTCAATTAAATTTGTTTAAGTATCATATTTTTTGATAACTATAAATGTGGGGGTTGACTTGTGTTGTGACTTGGCAGGATGGTTAGTAATGGGCAGCAAACATTGCTACCAAGTGAGCAAGGGTTAGGGTCAAAGGTCAAACTGACCAAACTTGGGTGGTAGATATCTCATAGGGAACTAAAGGTCAAAGGTCATAAGCAGGGTCAACAACATCTTTGAGCCCAATGTAAAGTTTTTTCGGCAAGTTTCTATTATGGTGCATAACTTTGCCCCATTTGCCCAATTGTGACCAAACTTGGGTGGTAGATGTCTCATAGGGAGCCAAAGGTCACCTTAAGGTCAAAGGTCACTTGCAGGGGTCAACAACCTTTTTGAACCTGATGCTAAGTGTTTTTTGGGCAAGTTTCTATGAATGTGAAACTGGGCGAGACGTTTTTGGCTATCGCCTTGTATTTTGGGACTGTAAGACATTTTCTAAAACTGTGATGTATACTGTCGCAGATAATGTAAGAAATTTTAATGCAGTCTGTTCCTGACTGTTTACATGTAATTGGAAGTGTTAAATGACTTTTTAATGTAAATTGTATTCTCTTCATTCTAACTGGAATATGTATTCCTGAACAGTAGTCTGGGGCCGGTTGCACGAAAGCATGACATTCCTAACTTGGTGGACATCTCCATAATGCGTTTCACGAAACCCTGACATCGTAACTCCAGTGACAAAAGTTATGACAGCTCCGGAGCCGTCATAAATCAGACGCCACCTACAGTTACACTATGCACATGCCATTTCAAGAATCCACAAATTGTCAAATACAACCGGCAAAATTAGTAATTTTACAATAATAAAACCCTTCAAATCATGCTGTTAAATGTTTAAAGGATATTTCAATTTGACACTTATCCCAAACATGTTGTAAGATATCAGTGATAAGTTTCTTAAATCTGTATGACATTATTGTTATTAGAGTGGTTAGAAATCATTGTTATAAGCGTCTGTCATTAAATAATAAAAATAGTGTGTTATATAACAACTAAATAAACATTTCAATATCTCTATTAACTAAGATACGAATTAATATGAAAGAACATAGAACATCACACTAAATAAATTAGACAATTAAAAGGACCCAATAAAACAGTGCAGTGAAAGAAGCTGCAAAATTAATTAATGCAGCTTACAGATCGACTGTTACTTTGGAGCATCATTGATTTTATTGACTCATCGTGCTATACATAGCTGACCGATAAACATTGATAGCTATTGCACTATGATACTGAACTGACAAAGTGTTATTATACCGAAGACATAAGCGTTGTTTTATGTTTGTCAAATTATGCTAAGATTGGAGTTCTTGTATGACTGCAATCCTGTTCCTATTATATATAATCAATCTCCTATATATATTTGTCCGGTAATAATCAGGTTGTATCACTTGGAAACCAAAGCACAAGTCACAAATGTTCGTCATGATTATTCAGACATCTATATGACACAAGACAGTTTACTATCGATGTCCAGATTTGAGGTTGGAGACTGTTCATGGTATCTATTCGTGAAGATCCGAAAATAGTAATATCAGCGTCAATATATTCTCCGCAGATCAGTCACGTGACCAAAAGATAGTAAGTGCACTAGCAGTTGTCGAGCGTGAAATTGCGCGAGTGTCAACCTCAGGACCCATGCTTTCAAGATACTGTGGATTTTGACCATAGCGCTTGACCTACTAGGCATCTGGCACATCGGTAGATACATCACTCTGCGACCTGTTGCTCATTTCTTCATCATGTATGACCCGTCAGTATTCGTTTCGTTCTATATCATGGGGCCTTTCTCTCATAATACAGTACTCATCTATCGTATCATATCAGATACATATTTTCACTGATGCGTTGTCTGATGCTGTCATCTTTGATGGACAGTCTCTCCAATCAATAATTCGCACAGCACTCTACTTGCTTGTTCCTTCCACTGCACTGGATATGTCTATAAACCAATTCATAAAACTTTGGGTATTGCGTAATGTTTGTCATTCTAATAAATGTGATGACCGCATAAAGATGTTCTCAATCCTTTCGTGAAAAGGTCTAATGATGGTCCACTAACTGTATAGTTCTGATTCAGTGTGTAGGCTGATATTGAGGAGTCATCATTACTTATCTTTTCCAGGTCGGTATAACACTCTCTCTCCAATGCTAATACAATACTTTCATATAAACACACTTGAGACGTTCTTTCCTTCCCTTTCGAGAGCCGTCCAAGTTTTGATCACAGCACCATACAGAGTATTCTGTTGAACGCAGCAGTACTGTATAACGTATATATCACGCTACATCTGACTATATCATATTACGTTACAATAGCGTATGTATAGCTTTGTCTAGGCCGCCTCTAGGCCCTTTCCAAATTATGAGTTTTTGTATGTCCTCTACTGCACTGATCCCCTCTATTCGATATATGGTGCCTCATTCTGAATAAGCGGAATATGTCACTCACCCACCGAGGTGTGTACATAAGCTGTTACACTTGTTTTAACACAGTTCCCATTTTATTTTGATTGTGATGATTTGGAGTTTCTTTCTAGTGATACCTGTATTTTCTAGTTTCTGGTATCTCACTCTATCATACAGACCAAATTTGAGCTGCAATTCTAACTGATCTTTGTACAGACTAGATTTGTAGTCACTGAAGATTCAGCTAGCAGATACACATGATTCAATCATGCAAAGCGTAGGTGGATAGGTGGATTACACAATTATAAATCACTCAACCTATGACATCCTAATAGATTATATAGAGACACATAATAAAAACGATACTGAGTGTCACTCTGCGATAACATTACATTGGAGCACTAATCTCACCCAGAACAGCAAGAAAATGACACAATGCCAATTTACAGAATCTTGAAATTATATGCATGTTTGCTGTGAATTAATAATGTATAACAGATAACAGTCTCACTCATCTATCTTGAACTCTTTTTACCAACTTTTCCATTTAAGGAGTTACAACCTACCCATACAGATGAGAACCTGCATCAATAACAATTCGTACATGACGTGAAGGTTAGGATCCTGAACAACATACAATGACAGACATAACTCAATGGATGATCAAGAACACTAACTACATACACAAACTGTATAACGATGAAAAGAGAGATAATTCCAGAAATTGATCACACATATCACTTTCATCTACATCTCTTTCCAGTGATCACACACCTCAACCGTCTTGTACTAATGGTTATTGATTGGCAGTTCACTGTAGGTATGTGGTGTATCTCACTGTTCATATCTCAGAGCTATCGAAGAGAGTCAGAGCAAATAGGATATGACCAAACTTAGCAGCATGAAAATTATTTTAATTGTCAATGGCCAAGGAAACACTGCATCAAACAATCACAATTTACAATTGACACTTTGTGTTCACTTTTCTTCTAAGTACTTGGTCCAGGAGTTATCCATGTTCTTCTTCCATCAGTAGGTACACGCTCACTCTCTGTGTCAGTCTCTCTACAAAGTAGGTATCAGACTACACAATAACATACTATACGGGCAGTGTTAATCACACTAATCCACACCTAGCGGAGCTTCTGTGCAGCAAGAACTCATTGGATCACTGCTAGCTATTCAATCTCTTCAAAGTGACTCTTACAAAATATGTAGTCGATCAACACAGCGTCTAATACCGTGATGCAGCTGCAAATCTTAGCCATAAGGGGTGATAAATTACATCACAAGAACAGGAAACTCAGAGCTATCTACGTTAAGACACAACACACACACACACAACATCCAATCACAGACAAAGAAAATGGAACTGTGTAAAAAAGTGACAGACTCATTTACTGGGAAGGCCAAAGTATATACTATAAAAGTGGGATCACATGTCGAGAGAAGACCATAAAAGCTCAGAATCTGGAAAAAGCTGGGTAATACAAAGACTACTAGACCTATATAGGGAATGACTGCAAATCGATCATTCGAAGTGCCGCAACACCAACAAGTGAAGCTATAGCCGAGTATTTCGTGCTGTCAATAACTCCTGTATGGGGCTGAAATCTTGACACTATGGTCATGCTTTCGTGCAACCGGCCAGAGCTACTGTTCAGTCGAATACATATTCCAGTTACGCAATGAAAGAGCGAAATACGAATTTACATTTAAAAAGTTCATTTAACACCTTCCAATTCCGAATAAGGCAAGAAAGAAGTAAAACAAGGTCTCCAAGTCTTTTTGAATGAAGGAAGTGCCTCTGAGAAAAATAGGCATCTGCTATGGTTAATTATACCGCCTGAGACAAAATATAGTAAACACTTTCAATACGCCACCAAACTCACGAATCAAGTACACAGTCAGTAGTGGACCTTCATTAGCTCCGAGAAAAAGATCTGAAGATCTTTGACACACTCAATCCAAAGAATGACTACAACATCGATACCCCAAAAGTTTTTAGCTTGGGCTAAAATCCAGGTCACAGCCGAGAGGAAGCAGACCAAGAAATGGAGAGACTGCATCTAAAAGATACATCTCCAAAATAGGAATATCCATCATTTAACAAAGCAGGAAGAAAGGCCGCAAAACAGAAAGATCTGGCGGGACATCATGACAGATGCAAGGCAGAGTTGAACTTCTACCCGTGGCCGATGCCTTAGTTCAAGGTAGGTCAACCACAATATTCTGAAAGCCTGGGGCCGGTTGCACAAACGTCAGCAACTCCAGTGCTATATTGTTCCACTGATGTCTGGAGATATGGACGACAAGCTATCTTGCGTTCACGAAAACCATGACATCTCCAACTCCATCGCGGATCGATAGTAAACTATTCTCTTGTCATAAATGGTATATAACTTGCCGACATTTTGTGACAATGGCTGTTCCAGCGTCACGTGAATTAACGGACAAATATTTGATTGAAATTAATAGAACAGCACTTTTTATCAAAAAACGCATCCACATAATTACAAACAATACATCGCTTAACTACTCTTAGTATCAATTTAACGTCAACGTAGATAACACCATGATCAATTTAAAATAATGATCCTCCAGATGGATCGCGTAATCTGCCACTTAATTATTTTGCAGCTTTCATTCACCTGCAACTGGTTTTTATTTTGTCCTTTTAATGTCTATATTTATTAGTGTGTTCTTATGTTCTTCATATTAATTCTATGCTTAGTTAATAGAGTAATTGAAACTGTTCTTTAAGTTGTATAACACCAATTATTTTTATTATTTAATGACAGAGCGCTTGATCACAATGATTTCTAACCACTCTACATACAATAATGTCATACAGATTTAAGAACTTTATCACTGATATCTTACAACATGATTTGGGATAAGTGTCAAATGAAAATCCTTTAAATCATTTAACACATGATTCTACAGGGTTTTATTATTGTTAAAATTACTAATTTTGCGTTGTATTTGACTAATTGCTGATTCTGAATGAATGTGCATATTGTAGACTGTGGTGGCCGTCTGATTTTAATGACGGCTCCAGGAGCTGGTCATAAGAACTTTTGTCAACTGGAGTTTACGATGTCCAGGGTTGTCGTGAAACGCATTATTGGAATGTCCGACCAAGTTAGGAATGTCAATGCTTTCGGTGCAAGCCGGCCCCTAACTAGCTGTTCGCGAATACATAATTCCAGTTAGAATGAAGAATAAATTTACATTAAAAAGTATTCTAACACTTACAATTGACATGAAACAGTCAGGAACATATCTGCCATATCATTCAATAAGTTTTTTATCGAAATGATACGTTATCTTCTTACAGGCGTCACACCGTAATAAAATACCCATAGTGACAGGCGGAGTTTAAGCCGAAAAATGATCTCTGTCTTACTCCCAGAAATATTTATCACACAATTCATAAGAAACAGTCCAATAGCAACGCATCAATGCAAGGACCCCTTATGTTAGTCGCAGTACAACCAATGGCATTCAAGAAGAAAAGTAACTTGTGCCTGCAAAACAAACCCTACGTCAAGTATGACCGCTCTATGGTGATTCCTTAAAAGCAAAGGGTGCAACCTTTTGGTTGTTGCACTCCCCATATGTCGAGAGATGAACCCTATTTTGTACCTCAAGCACCCAGTGAGTAGCTTGGATTCAAATCTGAGGATCTCTGCGCTGAGTGCAAACATTGGGCTGGTCAACACAGACCTGTACTGGCACCACATAATTTGGATTACACAAAACATTTGGCGTGGCCAACGAAAAAATGGCTTTATCATTGGGCAAGAGGTTATGTCACCATCACTCAAATAGAGAAACTTTAGGTATGCATGTCGACGACCACTGCTAAGATTATTTTACATGTAGCGCCTTGTGACCCCTGCTGTGAAATAATGTGTTCCGCTTGACGCTTAGCTATTATCGAGCCATTTATGATCTCCTTTAAGCTGTCCGCTCATGAGATTAATCTACCACCCAAGGTTTGGTCAAGTTGAACCTTGACGCCCTGTAACCTTGCTCATTGGTAGGGCAATGTTTGCTGCCCAATTACTGACCATCCCTGGCCAAGTCACAACACAAGTCAACCCCACATTTATAGTTTATGCAAAAAAATGAGCTAAACAAATTAATTGACCTATGATTTCACATTTGGCAAATTTGTTGAATGATTAGCTACTTTTGGTAACTATGGCTATCTGTATGGAGGAGAGGTGGTCGAGCGGGTGCAAGAAGAGCTCCAGAAGGTGGAGGATGAATGATAGTCAAGCAGTGTTAGACTTTTGAATATCATTTGGTCTCCATTGCACTGCTGTACGTAAAGTGAAAAAGATCAATGTGGCGAGCTAAAAGACTTATATCCATATCGTACTCGAACTAGAGCTATGTACATGGATAAATAGTGATCCGAAGATTTGATCTTATTCAGCCAAATCAGGTGTGACTATATCATGAGTCAAGTCTTTCTGTTGAAGATTTACTATTGTAATTAAACACTTTAAATCATCAATAATATAACTAGAGCAATGTCGGCTGCGCGCAGCCTATGGAGGTATGCCTCCTGCACCCCCGTCCAAGTTTCCAACTTTGAATGTACAGGCAATCGTAACCTTTGACCGTTCAACCTGAAATGTCATTTATGCCCATAATAGCAACTTCACCAAATTAGCATCAAATATCCGATAAGCTGTTCTCAGTTATGTGGTAACGAGCTCGAATAGACATATTTGCCGTACCTTTGACCTTTTGACCTTTAACTCCAAAATCAATCACGTCATTGTGCTCCATAATACCATATTCAACGCCAAGTTACATGAAAATTCACCGCCTTTCTCGAGTTATCGCGGTAACGAGCCCGAATCAGACTATTAGAGCCCGTGACCTTGACGCTTTGACCTTTCCTCCAAAATCTATCAGTTTCATTGCGCTCATAAATCATACTTTTCAACCCATAGTACATACAATCCGACCAGCCGCTCTCAAGTTTCGCGGTAAATGATCCCGAATCAAGACAATTTAGGCCGGCGGTGACGCTTGACCTTTGACCTTTGACTAAAAATCTAATCAGTTCATTGGTGGCTCATAATACATACACACTCTCACGATTACATGAAATTCAACTGGGGCCATTCTCAAGTTATCGCGTAACGACCAAAATCAGACATATTTTAGGCCCGGTACGCTTTGACGGCTTTCAGCTCCAAAAATCTAATCAGTTGATTTGGTGCCTCCATTCGATACATACTTATCCCAAGTTACATGAAATCCAGAGCAAGCCGCTTCAAGTTATCATTGGTAACGAGCGCTAATCAGACATATTTAAGGCCCGTGACCTTTGACGCTGTTGAGCTCCAAATCCTAATGAGTTTCAGGGTGCTCACAGTACATACTTGGTCCTGAGTTACAGTCAAAATGCGACCAGCCGCTCTCAGTTATCACGTAATGAGGACGAATCAGACACCACATTTTAGTGCGTGACCTTTGACCTTTGACCTTTTTGAGCTCCAAAATCTAAATCAGTTCATTTGGTGGTCTCATAATCCATACTTGCACCCAAATTATCAGACAATGCCGACCAGACCGCTCTTAAGTTATCGCGGTATACGAGCCAAATCTAGACATATTAAGTGCCGATTGACTTGACCTTTGATCCTTCGCTCCAAATCTATCCAGTTAATTGGTGGTCATAGTACATACT
>JZLH01S0012285.1:19338-36657 GCA_001188425.1 Eucidaris tribuloides
GTGGATTAACACATCCTATATTGATCCTATCTTGAGTCAACTACTTTGACTATGAGACTGACACAGAGTGAGTGTACTCTGATGGAAGAAAACATTGAATAATCTGAAACCAAGACTAGCAAGAAAGTGACAAATGCAATTTTAAGATTGAAATTTCATGCAGTGTTTCCTGTGAAATTAAATAATTTTCAAGTAGTAGGTTGGTCAGGTATTTGCTCTGACTCTCTTTCCCAACTTTCCATTGACAGTGGATACCACCCCTCCTACAGTGAACTGCATCAATAACATTGTACAGACGGTTGAGGTAGGGATCACTGGAACAACAGTACAATGGACAGCACCAACTGCAAGTGATATTTCTGGAATTCAAAGTATAGTTGCTTCCACTGCAAGTGGAAGTTTCTTTACTACTCGAACAACAACAACTGTGACATATACTGTCACTGACAATGCTGGCAATGTCAATGACGGCTGTTCTTTTACTGTGACTGTCACCAGTGGTAAGTCTGATAGTAATGATTCTCAGTCAGAAACATATTCCCATGGACATCAGGCTTT
This sequence comes from Eucidaris tribuloides, assembly GCA_001188425.1. Taxonomy (NCBI): domain Eukaryota; kingdom Metazoa; phylum Echinodermata; class Echinoidea; order Cidaroida; family Cidaridae; genus Eucidaris; species Eucidaris tribuloides. The sequence goes on from JZLH01S0012285.1 coordinate 19,897, forward strand.
TTATGCGAAAGTGTTTCCATTTGGGAAGTGCAAAATACCTAACTGTAACATATACTGTAACAGGTTATGTTGGAATTTGGCTCAAAAGAAACATAATCCTAGTTTGAAATGAACCATTCCACTGAACATTGGTGGCTATCGGGTGGAGGGGTGGTGGTTGTGTCCCCAGATCAATGTTTTTAATATTTGTAATATCTGTGGGGAGAGGGACACTCCCCCCCCCCCTCAATTTTCATAGATTAAAGGTAAATGACATGATTGGGGGTAGTCCTCAACTTGGGCTGAAACTACTCTAGAATCAAGTAAACTATGCAAGGATTCTCCTGTGAAAATATTGTAGTCAAACGTTGACTCATTCTAAAATAAACAATGTCAATATCACTCATAGCACGGAAACCTGCTGTGTGGCTCTCTGTGGGGCTTATTTTTATCGTCCCCAGATAAAATTAAGGTACTCCTATGTTTATGCTTGATTCTCCTTAAGTAAACAAATTACAGACAAATCCTCCCAGGTGGGAATTCCACTCCTGCTAGTGTATAGTTGGTATATATTTCTACTGATTTGGTTCTTGAGGCATTTTCAAGTGTTCCAAATCATGTCACTAACCTTTGATATATTGTTTTGTATTTTATTTGCATGACATTGTTTGATAGATGTTGTATCTGCAAACCTGTTTAAACTTGATGAATGGTGATAAGAAACTATTTTTATAAAGTGCATATCAATATTATCCCTATGTGCTGGAGGTTGCATACCCATTGACTGCTCAGCAGTTGAATTGATTTTGTTGAATATAAATGCACTTTTGACAAGAAAATGTAAGCCCTCAACTGGGACCTTGGCATCCCAAAATACACATGGCTTGCACTCTGTGTAGTTTTCAGTGGCGTATTTAGCGAGGGGCATGGGGGGCACGTGCCCCGGGCGCCACTTGGGGGGGGGGCGCAAAAAGGCAAAAGTTAGAAGAAAAACAAGGAAAATGAAGACAAAAGGGAAGAAAATAGTAGAAAAATGGGAGAAAAAAGACATTGAATAATTAATTTCATGAATAACTTCAGAAGTTACCGCCAAAAAAAGTTGGAAAGGGCGCGATTTCGACACTGGCCAAGGCTGAAGCTGCTGGAAGGGGCGCGATTTCAGTGCTCCCCCCCCCCCCGTTTTCAGATGTCGGAAGAGGCGCAATTTTAGCACTTGCCCCGGGCGCTGCATTTCCTAGATACGCCACTGGTAGTTTTGACACCTTGTTAACTGGTTGATATGGAAGTTCGATTGTTTCACGTAGCGATATGTGCACTCTTAAAACCAGCATGCACTTTAGAGCCTAAAGTAAGTTCCTGAATTTTACAGAGATACTGTATGGCCTGATATTTCAAATTCAATGTATATGTTACTTCATGAGCTGTCACAACTGAGTTGTTAATTTTTTGTATTGAATACTGTACGTAATGTGGGCCTAAATCTGCGCACCCTGCATTTCATGCAGAAAAATTACATGCAATTCAATAAAAAGTTACCAAATGATGTTTTGCATATGATCATGCACACTTGACGAATCACCCTGCATGGAAATTGTACAAAAAAACTCACTTCTATTGTATTTTTGAAGACAATTTTTTTTTCAGTGTGTCATTCGACTCGGTCGCATAAAAATGGAGTTCCTAAATCTGTGCACATATGCATTGGCTATGTAACTTGTGCGGAGCGGTGATTTGCGTGAGCGCATCAACAAATTTTTTGAATTTCGGTGAACTACGCGCATAGAAAACAGCGTCAAATCATGAATGATTATTTAATTTACTATACGTTTGTGTGAATTAAATGGTGATTTGACTGTGGATTTGTGGTTTTGCAGATTTAGGACCTGTGAAGATTTAGGGCACTTGACCATACTGAAATTTGAATGTAAAGGTACTGGAACACTGTAATTAATGATTTCATAGTCTGTAGCGGTTTAGTCAGATTTTTGTTATTGTCATGATTTTCTTTCCTAACTTTCCATTGACAGTGGATACTACACCTCCTACAGTGATTTGCATAGACGACATTGTGCAAACGGTTGAAGGAGGAACCACTGGTCTATCTGTAACTTGGACAGACCCAACTACAAGTGATGTTTCTGGAATACAGAGTGTAGTTGCTTCCATTCCAAGTGGAACTTTCTTCAATGCTCGTACAACAACAATTGTGAGATATACTGTCACAGACAATGCAGGCAATGTCAATGATGGCTGTTCCTTTACTGTGACTGTCAATACTGGTAAGTTCTTTTTGATATTGTTCATCATTCTGAAATTCCCTGGGCACCAGACTTTTTAATAGAAGTATTTCTATTTGGAGATTGTATAACATCTTAAAGTATTAGGCTAACATTGTCTAGCTTCAATTTAAAAAATTGTCAAACTTTGATATCTCAGCTATAACCCTAAGGAGGGGGGGGGTCGGAATCTGCCCCCCACCCCCGAGATGTTTTGCGCTATATGTCTGCAAATATATTTTCACACTATTTTTTTCACTGAGACATAGAGTCTATTACCATTGAATTTCAGATGTGACAATTTGTAGCTCTGAAAAGAGCTCCACTTTTCAAATGGATTATGAGTGCTTGCAACTCCACAAACGTGTTGTTGAAGTCTACATGACGCATGGACAATTGTCATACTTGCGGTCAGTCGGTCTATCACCTTAATTGCTCCAATCAACACAATCAGAATGGCTTGTTGACCTTCACCGTTGACTTCTGACCAGGGTTGGCATATTTCCCGGACGGTTGCCTTATTTCCCGGACGGGTGGGAAAAACCGGGAAATACCGGTATTTACCGCCTTTTTACTGGGAAATACTGGGAAATATAAAATACGTTACCATACGGGTGGGATGATTACTGGAATCCAAGAGGTTACTAGTAGTGCGTAGTACAATGTGCTTTCAGTGGTGTTTTTGGACATGTTTGTTTGTATTTGAGTTTGTTAATTAGTTAATTTTGATTATCTGTTGTTTTTATGAAACCAGATTTAGTTAATGTTAGCCTATCGTGGCTCTGGCTCACTATGAGCTTGCAGTAGTGCCCTCTTCCTTGACCATGATGCCCGCAAGTGACTCCTGCCCTTGTCCTGGACAAGACCAGAGGGCTGGACAGACTAGTCTATCATTCAGTGTTTGGATACTAGGAGCATTTAACGAACAAGTTTACTTTCAAGCATTCAAGTTCAAGAAAAACTTCACCTGGGTTTGGGTAATGGACACTGGTTATTAACAAGGGCTTTTAAAGACCAGCAGAATATAGAGGAGGAGTAGTTCTAACTGGACATGGGGATGCGGATATGGGGAGAAATTTGTAAGATGTGGCCCGGTTCTATGTAGGCAAAAGTGGCAGTTACAGTTCAATAGACCGAGGGTCCTACAGACTGAAGGTTCAATACTGAGGGTCTGATAAACTGACTATCAATAAGGGTCTAATAGATCAACTTTAAAATAGGGTCCACTGGACTGAGGGTTCATTAGACAGGGTCTGATAGACCGATTATCAAAAGGGTCTGAAAGAAAAATTGTATCCTGTTTAATGATAAGACCCTTCCCCAGTAATTGGTTTATCTGACCTTCTTTTTTAAAAGTTGGTCTACCACTACCAGACCATTTTCAATAATTGGTTTATCAGACCACCCTGGCCTTATTATTAATGCAAAGTCTGTCTTTCAGACCCTCAGTATAAAGGACCCTCCCTCGGTCCATTGGGTTTCCCCCAAAGTGGCAGCCACCCAGTCTGATAATCTGGTGGAGTAAGGATGCCACTGCCATGGCATAATCATGTCAGTCCACTGTCTCTCCACTATCTATCCACTGTCAATTCACAATTTTGTAAGGAAAACCTACACGTACCATGTAGACTACCCACATGTGACAGATGACAGGTGTTTTGCATTTTGTAATGTAGAAAGTGTCTGAAAACAGAAGAAAGTCACTTTAATTTTGCTTGTTCATCACCCATGCATGAGCAGTGTTTTCATGTGATGATTGGGGGGGGGGGAGGGGCAGAAACATCCAGGGCAAAATAGTTTTATCCCCACGTGGAAAAAAATGTGTCATAGGAATTGTTGTCATTGATAGAAAGTGGAAAGTGTAAAAATTTGACCCCCCTCACCCTGCATTAATAAAGTTTAATAGCTTATTTCAGTCACATTTGCCTTTTTAACCGTTTTGCAGTACAAAGTCTATCAAAAATGCTTTACAAAATTTGAAAAAATATTCAGCTTCAAAAATTGATGGGGGTGGATGATCCCCCAGAAAAAAAAAGTCGAAGGGGGACACATCCCCCCCGTCCCCTCGGGGATCACCACCCATGCACCCATGACATAATTACCTTCTACAAATTGGCAATGTTTGAAATAATACTTGGGTCCTGGTCCTACACTAAAGTTTATTATCTAACACAATGTTAGTGTGAAACAGCAAGGCCTCATAAAAAATACAAATGACTAAAAAGATGTTGAAATTCACATACAGTACATGTAAATTTGTATGTAATCCCTCTTCTTTTTCAAATATGATGAGCTACACTGTCATACATGTATACTCCATAATTGTGTTAATGAATCATCCATATTAAGAGCCCAAGTTATTTGGGAATTTTGGTTATTTATAAGCTTTTATGCCTACTCCAAAGTCATAACCCTGCAATAAAATAGAATTCTGATGTCTTTAGCTTTTTTATTGTCCCCCCCCTCCGCAACGAATTTGCCGGATGCATCATTGTTTTCGGTGTTCCGTCATCCGTCCGTCCGTGCCTTCGCCGTCCTGTCCGTTCTCTCCGTTACCTGGATCTCGATTACTCCCTCGATCGCCGTGGTTTTTCAGCATAAACTTGAGAACCACTGATTTGATTAATCGTAATACCAAGTATGTACTTATGGACCAACATGAACTGATTATATTTGGAGCTGAAAGCATAAGGTCAACAGGTCACCGGTCCTTAAATATTCTGATTTTGGTCTTATCCGCGATAACTTGAAGCGCCTGTCAATTGTTCTCATGAACTTCGTGAAGTATGTAAATATCGGCACCCAAAATGAACTGATTAAGATTTGGAGTTGAAAGGTCAAAGTCAATACGTCACCGGTGCCTTAAAATAGGTCTGATTTGGCTCGTTACCACGCATATTACTTGAGAACAGCTGGCTTAATTTCATTAACGTTGAAAGTATATTTATCGAGTGCAGCGCAATTGAACTGATTAATCTTGAGTGTCCAAAGCTTCAAAAGTCAAAGGTACCGGAACCTGAAATATCTGATTTGGGCTCGTTACCTTGCGATAAACTTGAACGGCTGGTCGGATGTCATGTAACTATGGTGAAGTATTATTATGAGCACCAATGAACTGTATTTAGATTTGGAGCTGAAGGTCCAAAGCAAAGTCAACCGGGCCTAAAATGTCTGATTAGGGCTCGTACATGAGTTTGACGATACTATGACTCATTGGTCGGATGTGATTAACTTGGGCGTAAGTATTATTATAAGCACCAATAAACGATTAGATTTTGGAGCTGAAAGTCAAAGCACAGCACTGGCCTAAATATTCTATTTGGCTCGTAACGCATAACTGATAACACCAGTTAATTCATGTAACTGGTAATTGTATGTATTATGACGCATCCAATGAAACTGATTAGACTTTTGAGTTCAATAGTCAAAAGTCAAATGCACCGACCTGAAAATTCTTGATTTGGTCTCCGTACTTGTCATAACTGATAAGCGCTGCTTGATTGTCATGTAAACTGGTGAATATGATTATGAGGCACATAAAACTTATTAGATATTTGGATTCAAAGGTCAAAAGGTCAAAGGTACACCGCCAAAATATGTCATGATTGGGCTCTTACTTCGATTGTTGGCGATAACTTGAGAGTGGCTGTCTAAAATGTGATGTAACTGTGAAGTCATGTATTATAAGGCACCAATAAACTGATTAGATTTTTGGACTGAAAGGTCAAGAGGTCAAAGGTCACCGCCTAAAATATGTCTATGTCGTACCTGCGATACACTATGAAAACATCCAGTTAATTTTCCAATGTAACGTGGAATATGATAATGAGCACCAATCGAGTCGTTAGATTGAGCTAAAGTCAATAGGTCACGCCTTAAAATTTCGATATGGCTTCAATTACTTGTGATAACTTAGTATGACTTTCCAAATTTATTAACTGGGAAAATCATCATATAAGGCACAATTACTGCATTTCGATTTGGAACTGAAATGTCAGAGTCAAAGGTCAAATAGCCTCTATTCCGATTAAGCTCATGTCTCGGTAAATTGAGAACTCTAGGAATTTACTGTAACGCAGTCCACATGCTTAGCTTATTCCTAATGCTTGCCACCTAGTGTAGCTTTCAAAAATACATCAATTGATAATGCGACTGCGAGCATACCCATCGACCTGCCGCATTCGAACTGCCTAGTTTTTAATATTTATGAAAATCTCGGGGGACCCCCAAGATTTCGACTATATTTACATTATACTATCCAAATGTTAAAAAGGCTTTAAGTTGCCATTCTTAACCTCATCTAAAAGCAACTCGCCTTTCCAGATAAGGTATATACTCATAAACCTCTTTTGTCTTACTTTTTTTAAATAATCTCCCAATCAAAAATCTCTTGGGTGGGGACCCGACGAGATTCGGTTATATTTAACATTAAAGCATCCACGGTTAAAAAATTTTAAATTTACTATACCTCATCTGACAGAGCATAGTCTCTCTTCAGATTATATAACACATGTAACCTATAAGCCTATGTAACCCTTTATGCATAATGTAAAATAATAAAAAAATCTCGGTCCCCCCCCTCCCCCCAAAATTTCATTAACTAATTAAAAAAAAAGTAAAGACATTCAGAATACATATTATTGTCAGGTTATGACTTTGGCATAAAGCTTCAAAATAACAAAAAATTCCCCAAAACTAAACTAACAATACATCACAATAATTGCACTGATGTCGCTGTTAGGATGGCAATCATTTGCACCCTTCTATTTACAACCAAGCAACTTGGAATTTTCTTCCATTTTTTCGTCAGGACAAATTCATAATCTAAAATATCAGTCCACTGTAAAATTTGGCAGTTGGTAGTTCTATCCAATTCCTTCCTTGCCATAATCGTACACATGTACTGTGGGGCCAGTGTACAGACTAGAGAGTACACTACATGTACATTACAAGGTGATAAAGGAGTTTCTTTTTTGTCAGGTATTAAACTGTCTGTTCTAAAAGAAAGAAAAGAAAAAAGAAAGAATGCAGATAACTGACATAGAGGACATGTCTTGTACGGTCCTGGTTGATAACCGAGCTATTAACGTGGAGTGAATATAAAATTTCAAAACGTATTAAATATGATCCATGTAGGGGTACATTTAAATAAAAATGAGTGAATATTTAGAGCAGTTTTGGCTTGTAGACAGTTCTCTAGCAATATCTTCTTTAAAAAAATGAAGAGAAAGTTGTCAAAATTGACTTCTAAATCTTATTTCCCGCTTTTTGCCATATTTACCGGACGGCCTCTTATTTCCCGGACGGTATTTACCGGTAATTACCGCCGGTATTTCCCACCTTTTATATTTCCTGCCCAACCCTACTTCTGACTCACTGCATGCATGTTTGCCACCACGATTTCGCTTGTATCCTACAAGGAAAAGAAATGACAAAGAAATATTAATGTTAATTGATACATGTCGAGTTCTGAAATATTGCAAAAGACACTGGCGTAAATCCTGGGGGGATGCGGGGGTTATATCGCCTCGAAAAGTCGGGGGGGGGGGGATGGCCTGTACAATCATCCCCCCACTTTTCGAGAAAAAACTATAATTTTTTTATTAATTAATCATTGATAAAATTGCTATATAGTGAGAATTTCTCCTGAAATGCCTTTAAAATGCTTAAGATCGTCCAATTTTAATTTGAACATTTTGGCCCGGAAAATTCCTGCGTATGGCCTCGTTTTTCAAGGTAGTCTCCACTGCATGATAGTATAGTTATGATCGACCATTTTGAAAATGTGTATATTTCCGACTTTTAACCTATATTTATTCAAAACATTGGTTTTAGAATGAAGTATTATACTGGCAGACATGCAGAGACCAGCAATCCCAACTGCCCAAATTAAAGAACACTGTCGTAAATTGGGAAATTGGGAGGAGGGGCTTGAGGGATATATCCCATCACTTTTCAGGAAGGAAGGGGATGTTCTGTACAAATATACCTCCACTTTTCAATAAGTGTTTTTGTGTTTATTCAATTATTACTAACATTTATATATGTATATTTTTAAATGCTAAAGATATTGTTATCTGAATATCCTGATGTTTCCAGTTGAATATCTTTCTTGTTCATAACTAACGTGTTTTCCATTGGTCCAAATGGGCATTCTATCCATATCCCTATTCAGAGCACAGATAACGCAAAATGTAGGCCTAATTAAACATCTTATTATCAACAAAATGTAGAAAACATACTCGGATATTTTCACGTGAGGACATAAGGAGCCCTATCGTTTCTTTTCAGTTAAAACAATTGTTATTTTTCCACCTCTGATAAGCCTCCCCTGTGACAATGGCCTTTTCTCACATTAGAGGCACCTGTTCTAATTTAGGTGCCGCCACCGCCTTTTGTGTAAGTGATACTGTTTCTTTAAATGCCTCCTTTTCCTCTTTACTTTGTGCCCCGAATTTGAAACGAAATAGTGCAAGTTACTTTAATTTTTTCAGGTTCGCTCGCTACGCTCGCTCGCCAATGTTTGATATACATGTATTATGTTTGGAGGTCTTTTCAGTTTCTGAATTTGAGACATTTCAGAAACATTTTCCCCTTGTATAAGATGTTTAGACACCATGCATTTTCACAGGTCCTAAAAGTTTTCTCGCTCGCTTCGCTCGCTCATTCATTGATATAGGCCATGAAAACCCAACTGCAAAATTTAATGCTATGATATATCTACTGTTTTTATTACAGCAAAAGATCGAGAAACACATTATGTGAAAGGTCTAAAATGTAATCACAATAAAAGCTATATGCCAATTTAGGGTAGAGATAGTGGTATTTTTGCACGTTGTAGGTGTCCCCCTTTTCAAGAAATAGCCCTTGATTTTGGGGTGTCCCCAAAAATTTTGGGCCAAAATTTGGAAATTTCATCGATCATCCCTCCCCCCACTCCTCGGAACGGATTTACGCCAATGGCAAAAGACCACATCCAACTCATACCCCACCAGCCCAAGCAAAGGCAAAGCCGACAAAGCCAAACTGTGTAAATTTAAACATCAATCGAGTTTTTTAACTTAAAAAAAAAACACAATAATTAGACTCTAACTTTGATCAACTTTGAAATCTGTGGAGTACGAAAATGAACTTGACCAATGCTCAATCAATATAGTTGAAGCACACTGTGACGTAGAGTACTCACAAATTAGTTGGACACGACTGCATGCAACATGCAGGCAGGCCACATACACACACACTGCATGCACGGCCGAAATAGCCGTTGCAGCCCGGTGCGATCGCGTAGCTAATTTAGGGCTTAAAAGTTACAAATTCATACAAACTACTCATAATACTTACCATATTTGCATGCCATGGTTCCATATAATTGTTTGGTAATCCAGGTATGAACAGAAGTTACCATTATACTGCCACAATCCTTGTCTTTCAAGCTGACAAACCAGCACATCCATTCACTTTGGCTACCTCCATTAATTTAAACCGTGTGGCTGATGATTCAGGCTCGTTCGCGCACAATTAGTTTGCAGTACAGTACCTCTAAAATAAATATTCTCCATTTATGTTACATTTTAAAAGGTTTTAAAATATATACAAAGTATAGTATTATTCTATTATTAAATATATTTAAATATGGTTTTATTGAGATTAAAATTACAAAGGCTACACAATTGCATTGCAAAATTGGCAACATCAACTAAGAAGGGTAAGCTATGGTGTTTGTATAGTCCCATCCATATACATTGGTGTTGTATTCAGATGACATGTTGTGCAGGTGGAAATCATTATGTACGTGACTGATGGTATAACATGCAGGTAATATCCAGCATCAAGCTCTGTGGATCTTTTTATTATTATTATTATTTTTGGGCTCCAAATATCAGGATTGATATGGGGATTTTAAAGTTGGGATCTAGCTTCCATGATTTTTTTACCAGTTTGACAGCAAAGTTGTGCATAGTAGAAAAATAAAAATGTTCCATATAGAAAAATTAACATACATGTAGATTAATAAATATCCCACTTACATACAGTATGATATTTGCACTTTTCTTAGCTTTGGGATTAATGGGGCATATGATTTGATTATGGTCATGCATGGACACAAATGATTTCAGAAAGTCAAATACCAAATATTTCCAGTTTATTTTATTTCACATCTTCAAAAAACATACGAAACCATTATACAATTATCATTCGATACATACAATCAGAAAATTAAGCATTAAAAATAAAACAACATAGTGACAGTAAAAATCTTTTTTAGAAGATAAAAGTTTTTAAGTAGTAAATTCAGACTAGAACGTGAAATAGCACAGAAATAGTGAATATCTATTAGAGAGCATGAAATAGTTTTAAAATAGTTTACAATATCACAGCAAAAAATAGCAAGAAAATAGTAAAACGTTTGTAAACGGGAAAAATAGTACAAAAATAGAAAATAGTGTAAAAATAGTTTCTATTTTTGTACTATTTTCTGATAAAAATTGTTTGAAAATAGTCCTGCTCGTAGTGAAAGAGAAAAAATAGATTAAAAATAGTGTGATTTTTACACTTTTTTTAAAGAAAATAGCTATAAAATATATCACCAAATCTGGAAATAGGAAAAAAATACATAAAATATAGTCAAAAAATATATTTTTCTGTTGGTCAAAATGACTGGGGTTGTTACATGGATAGACCCCACTGCGAGTGATGTTTCTGGAATACAGAGTATAGTTGCTTCTAATGCAAGTGGAAGTTTCTTTACTGCCGGTACAACAACAACTGTGACATATACTGTGACTGACAATGCAGGGAATGTCAATAGTGGCTGTTCTTTTACTGTGACTGTCACCAGTGGTAAGTTCTATCTAATAATGATCACATTTAGAAATATATTCCAATGTTCTTGACACGTTTTAGAGGAAACTATGTCCATTTTCGGATTGTGCAACACTTTTACAACAATGTTTACTGTTTAATGTTTACTGTCACAAACGATATAAAGAATTTCAAGTGATGCTGTATCTGACTTTTTACACTTTATACTCTAAAATCCCTTTTGACGATAAGTGTATTCCCTTCATTCTAGCTCTAGTATGTGTTTCTAAAGAGGGACAAATTTAAGTTGAAACTAGATCTGAATTTGTCACTGAGACGAATTAGGTGATCCGCATGATGATCTGATTTGAGCATTACGTCTGAAGAGTATGCAAAATGCAATTGATAACAGTTCCAGAGTTAAAAGCTGTCCCTCTTCTCGAACCTGGACGTCTGAAGTCTACATTAAAATGTAGTTACATTTTACCATTATATGGAATTACGACATGTTTTCAACGGAAAATATTTGTATGATCCCGTCGTCTGATTGAAAATATGAGATCATGGTTATAAAAGAGCAAAGTCTCAGCTACAATATATTTCAAGGAGGGAGAAAATCAACCAAGAATAACCGAAATACAGATCAAAGAACACAGTCGACCATACTGTAATCCATTCATATTTGCATTTTTCTGTTTACACGCCAATATGATGATGTCACAATTATCAACATAGTTAAGTGAGACATGAAATAGATTCTACAACTCTATACTCTTTCCAGATATAATACAGATCAAAGAACACAGTCGACCATACTTAATCTATTCATATTTGCATTTTTCTGTTTACATGCCAATATGATGATGTCACAATTATCAACATAGTTAAGTGAGACATGAAATAGATTCTACAACTCATACTCTTTCCATATATAAAAAGAAATTTGGGGGTTCACGGATTCGTTTTTCAGTTATATTGATTTGGAAATAGGTATATTTTTACTTTTTTCAGCCTACGCTCCTTCGCGTCGATTTTTTACATTTTTTGCGTGCGCAAGCGTTAATATAGGTCCAGTAGATGCGGGAAAGGTTTTAAATGGTGAAGAATTCATTCAGACACCATTAAAAAAACATCGATTTTTGCTTGAATATGGCATGCGCACACGCAAAAACATCAAATGCTCAAAATGGCCTGAACTGTATGCAGACAAAATCCTAGGTCGATTGGAGCATTTTAAAATTTTGATGCGCACGTACGCGTCCGTCTTGACGCACGCGCGCACGTGGATGGGTCTGGAAGATGACCCTTGACCTGAACCTTGTGCCTGCCAAATTTGATGATCTGAAATTCTGAATGCATTGCCCTGATGAGATATTGGCAAAGATGGATTTTGATAAATGACATCATAGATGACGTCACAGACGACTGATGACAATGCAAAGAAATTTGAGGCAAGATAATGCCATGGCACATGATCATGGAAAGTTGCAAGGTCATTGACAGAATCATTCTTGAGATATCGTCTACACAAAAATCGTTAACAAATAAGAAATAAAGAAAGGAAGAAAGAAAGATTCTGACGAAATTAATGGTGATCCGCTGAAAGAGCGGATCACCAATGATAAAGTTTTTTGCAATTGAAATGATTCAAAGTGGGAGTTTGCTCTAGTTGATGTTAATTGTGTTGAAATGTGTTCCCTTCATTCTAAAATTTATTCCTGAACAGTAGTCTGGCTTTCAGATGTTTGGATTAGCCCATCCTATATTGATCCTATCTTCAGTCAACAACTTTGACTATGAGACTGACACAGAGTGTGTGTACCAAGGTTGGCCGGTAAATACCGGGCGGGAAATACCGGTTGGTAAATACCGGTATTTCTCAGAGTCTTTTCATCTGAAATTTATCAGTTCAAGATGGTTTTGTGTAAGAAGAGCCCAAATAACTGCATTAATGGCCTGCTTAGTTGACTTTGTACAACTTCAAGAGTATGTGGCTAGGTATTGCCCACGTATTTCCCAGTATTTCGCAGTATTTCGCAGTATTTCCCAGGTATTTCCCAGTATTGCCCACGTATTTCCCAGTATTTCCCGGTATTTCCCAGTATTTCCCAGTATTTCCCGCCTGGGTGGGAAATACAGGTATTTCCCGGGAAATTGCCAACCCTGGCGTGTACTCTGATGGAAGAAAAAATTGCATGATCTGAAACCAAGACTAGCAAGAAAGTGACTAATGCCATTTTAACCCGTTGGATACAGGAACCGGATGTGCCCTGTGTTAACTCTATGGGATTTTCAGAATCTCGGAGGCAACGGGTTAAGATTGACATTTTATACAGTGTTTTTCTGTAATGATTAAATGATTTTCAAGTAGTTGTTTGTTCAGGTATTTGTAAAGACTCTTTCCCAACTTTCCATTGACAGTGGATACCACCCCTCCAACAGTGAACTGCATCAATAACATCGTACAGACTGTTGAGGCAGGGACCACTGGAACAACAGTACAATGGACAGCACCAACTGCAAGTGATATTACTGGAATTCAAAGTATGGTTGCTTCCACTGCAAGTGGAAGTTTCTTCAATGCTGGTACAACAACAACTGTGACATATACTGTCACTGACTATGCAGGGAATGTCAATGACGGCTGTTCCTTTACCGTTACTGTCACCAGTGGTAAGTTCTATTTAATAATGATCATAAACATTTATTACCATCGTCTTTGGACTCATTAATAAAGAATATTTCTATTTTTGGATTGTAAAGCATCTTTTCCACAATTTTTGTATTTATCGTCTCAGATGTTGTAGGGAATTTCAGTGAAACCTGTTCCTGGCTGTTCACTGTAATAATAAAAATAGTAATAATGAGTATATGTGCGATATACACAAATGTACCTTAGCGCTTACGTAGAATCAAATGTATACAAAAATTATAGAGAAAACAGTCAGGTTTTAAGATGCGTTTGGAAAATGTCAAGTGTTGGGTGTTCTCTAATTTCTGTGTGGGAGTTATTCCAAAATTTGGCGGCAAAAACATTAAACACGTATGTCACCGATTGCAAAAAAAAAACTTTGTGGACTGGTTAGTAAACTTTCATCTGACGGCAAACGTAGTGTACGTGTGGGTGTGTTAACACTGTAAATTGTATATCACTCATTCTAGCCACTTCATGTTTTGTTGAAAAGGGTCAAATCTAAGTTTAGGTTAGATAATAGTAATACTATCCAGGGTTTACCTGTAATGATTGAATAATCTTGAAATAGTTTATTGGTCAGATATATGTTATGATTTTCTTTCCTAACTTTACATTGACAGTGGATACCACCCCTCCTACTGTCAGTTGCATAGATGACATTGTGCGAACAGTTGAAGCAGGAACCACTCGTTTATCTGTAACATGGACAGACCCAACTGCAAGTGATATTTCTGGAATTCAAAGTATGGTTGCTTCCACTGCAAGTGGGAGTTTCTTCAATGCTGGTACAACAACAACTGTGACATATACTGTCACTGACTATGCAGGGAATGTCAATGCTGGCTGTTCCTTTACTGTGACTGTCAACATTCGTAAGTTCTATGTGTATGTCACTTACTGTCTGTTTACAATAAGCTTTTTATTCAAAACCAAATCAAATATAGAGATGCAAGTTAGAGTACAGTAGCAACCTGTTTTGCAATGTTTAGAGGGTGTGATATGTAAATGGGCAGTTCCATGGTAACGGAATGACAGTTGAATCATATAATTCACAGAGTTTTGGAAAAACATCTATCTTGTGAAAACCATGTCTCTTTTAGCGTCGATTTCCGATTACCATAAGCCTCATAATGAAAATGATTTGTTGGAAAAAAAGTACAGAAATTGTGTAAACTAGCTCAATATGTAGATACGACTCATTTGTTTTGGACTTTCTACAAGTGTAAAAACAAAAGTCATTATTACAATGTCAAATATGCTACCCAATTCTATCCATATTACTAGTTTACACAATTTCTGTACTTTTTTTCAACAAAATCATTTCCATTAATGAGCTTGGTAACGGAATGATATGCTAAAAGAGACATGGTTTTTCACAAGATAGATGTTTTTTCCAAAACTCTGTGAATTATATGATTCAACTGTGTTTTAAAGGTGCTTAATTTGAAGATTGGAGTCTTACATATAATTTGATTCATGAAACTATAAGCATTTTCTAATTTTACTAATTAATTACAGGTCAATTAGTGGATTAACGTTTGGTAACGGAATGACGTCAGGGTTATTCTGATAATATCTTCAAGTTAATAGAGTTTTGTTGGAAAAGCAACAGAGTTATCATTGTACTTTAAGATGCTTCACACTATTTCAAGGAAAAAACTGCTGAAAAATTGTAATTTTGCTGTATTTTGTATAAAACTGAGAATTTTTCATATGTAGTCCCACATATAGCATTCTGTGTACTGTTGCTGTTTCTCCTAGAAGCAGGGTTGGCCAGAGTGGGAAATACTGGCGGTAAATACCGGTAATTACCGCCTCAATAATTTTTGACGAAATTGAGAAATAGTTGAAAATACAGCGAAATACTGTGAAATACACATCTTGAATATTATCAGGTATTGCCCAGGTATTTCCCAAGTATTTTCTAGTATTTCCCTGTACCTCTGTATTCATCTTGAGTACTTCCCAGCATTTCCCGGTATTTCCCAGTATTTCCCACCTGGGCGGGAAATACCTCAATTTGCCGGGAAATAGCCAACCCTGCCTAGAAGATGGCTTTCAAGAACCAAAATTTGGGGCTGAAATGATGACCCCCATAATTTCTTTATAATTCATAGGCAATCAAACCACAGAAATGTAAAATGATTTGAGATAAAGCCATTTTATGAAGTTTTTGGTTGCCCACTTTCGCGTGGAACTGCCCAAATGTAAAAGTCTACGTCTGCTCCAGCCATTTGACATGAAAACATAGAAATGGGCAACGCTACACCTAATTATTGATCTGATGTGACAGCAACATTCTATGACCTGTTAGAGACTACGTACGAGTTAACTCGTGTTGGGGTATATGGAAAATGTGCATTATTGTGAAATCAAATCGTCTCCAACGGGTTAATAATGAAGTGAGAAGGTCTGTGCCCCAGAAAGTTTTTATTTCAGGTTAATTTTTCATAATAAATGACAGACAAACTGGAAATTGACTACATTTAATGATACAAATCCAAAAGCTTGGGCACTTAATCCTGAATGTAATTGTACCCTTGTCTAACATTCGTATTCCCCCTAGTCCCATACATGTCCCCAATCTGGAATGAGTCCAGATGGCTAGGTGGTCGAATCTACCGTCCAATGATCAGGTATGAGGTCATTTTAAGGGATGTGTCCACTTTCCAACATTTTGGCCCTGGATAAATTCACTGAAAAACTTGAACACAAGCATTACAGACTGTGTTTGTGGAAGGGGACTCTGACCAAGGAAGTATGGATGAGTGGAAGATAACCTGAGGAAAGATGCTGAGATCCACATAAGGCGAGGAGATGTGGCCCAAGTTCATACAAGGTCAAAAAATGGCAGTACCCTTGCCCAATTAGGACCACCCTGGTCTAGATGTGGGAGGTGCATGATGTTGACAAATTTGCAGCCATAAGTGGTGTGTGTTTTGTTTTGTTTCTGTGAAGCAACTTGATACAAGTCTTCAGATGTCGTTCCTTTCTAAAACCATAGTTTTC
>JZLH01S0012285.1:37177-48933 GCA_001188425.1 Eucidaris tribuloides
GCCGGGACAAATGTGATCGGGAAAGTCACAAAGAATTTTTTCGGGCATTTTTTTTTCGGGACGATCCCACCCAACCTCTCCCCCACTGAGCGGGTATTCGGACGATTTTCGGACAATTTTCGGGAATTATTTTCCGGACAATTTTCGGGAATTATTTTCCAGACAGATTTCGCCCCGGAAGATTCCACCCCGGCGCCTTCCCTGTTGTAGTATATTGTGGGAAACATTTCCTACAAAGGCTTGCTTATAATTGCCGGAGCACTATTTAGATAACATGCTGAACTTTTCAGTTGACTGATAAGGACCGAACACAAATATTGCTGCTATACAGAAAAAGTTATATTATTGTACACTAAAAATATACTATTTTGCCAAACATAATTTTATATTTATATCATTTTCCTTGATTCAGGCCCCAAAATAGATTTTCTGGCCCAAGTGTCCGTTTTGCTGGTTATGTTGATCTCAGGTATTAATTTTGTAACACTTATGATATCAATTAACTGAAAGGCTGAAAGGTAAAAAGAATTTGCTAAATATCATACGATGATGGGTAAAAGGATGTTTTATTATCGATTTTCTCAATTTTTGACCAAAATTGCCTAGTTTTGAGGTAAAAGAACCCCGGATTACTTTTTAATTTTAAAATGGTTGCCAACAGGTTTAGAAACTGTGCCCACAAGTCATCAAATATCGATCCATACAAAATGTAATGCTACGGTAAGCAAACCTCGGGGAATTGGAGCCTCTTTTTAAAGAAAATCACATTTTTTCTTAATTTTCAGCCAAATAAGGAATTCCCCCGGCCCCCTAAATACCCTTTATTTGCATTGCAATAACTACCATCCGGACTCTTCAGACAATGTAAGAAATGTAGATTCATAACAAAAAGGGCACTTTCACATCAAATTGTACAGTTTTGGTATGAAAATAGAAAAAAATCATGATTTTTGTTCCAAAAATGTGTTTTTTTGGTCCAAAAACACCCCTGCCACGAAAATTGTTGACAACAACCATCATTTTTGTAAAATATTATCTCTTATGACATGAATAAACCAAAAAGTACCTAGAATATACTAAATATTTTAAGATATTGGGCAAAAATGTATTTTTTAATTAATTTTCTCAAGTTTTGACCAAAATTGCATTTTATAATACCCCGAATTACGTTTTTGTGTTAAAAACGCTACCAACACGTTTAGAAACTGTGCCCACAGTTTTTCAAATATTATCTATACAAAAGCCAAAACATCTGGGGTGTTTTGTACCCACTTTTTAACGAAAAATCACAATTTTTCTTCATTTTTAGCCAAAAAATGAACTTCCCCCCCCCCAAAAAAACACCCCTTTAATTACATTGTTTACAATAACAAATACCACCCAGAGTTTTCAGACAATGTAAGAAATATAGATTCATCACAAAAATTGCACTCTCACATCAAATTATACAGTTTTGACATAAAAATAGAAAAATCATGATTTTTGTCCCAAAAATGCATTTTTTTGGTCAAAAAACACCCCTGCCACCAAAATTTTTGACCACAACCATCATTTTCGTAAATCCCATATAATTATCCTTCGAATATCCTTTCTCCCATTCTTCTCCACTCCCTTCTTCCATTTTCATCCCTCCTTTCATCCAATCCTCCCACCTTCCTTTCTCCTACAGATGACTCCGCGTAACTCGACGTCGTACAAGTCGATTTATCGCGCATGTCGACTATCCCAATTTGCACTGTGCTTTTCCAATGGGAATTTTTTTTCTTGTTTGTCGATTTTTTAAAATTGAATTTTGCCTATCTCGAACATATTTTCAAGTCCCAAAAGGAGCTAATGTGTTGAATCATTCACCTAGGTCGAAGTGTCCATAACTGTCATTCTTGATGGTCGTATATGAGTTGACCTTTTGATCTCTGCCTGTCCGCATGACCGTAAAGATGCCATAAATTTCTCATTCTTTCTCTGCCTTTCTCATTTTTCCCCGTACATTGGTACAGTTTTGACAGCCTCCAATTCCCTACACATGGTTCGTTCATATCTAACATAGAATTGTATACAAAATTGTAAGTCGAATATCGTCTAAGTCGAAGTGATTTGTGTGGTCCCCAGTGATTGGACTTATGCGAAGTTTACTGTATTTTACTTCATGCCATTACCTTTCTCCTTCACTCTTATTCCACCCTACATCTTTTCCTCAATCACTTTTTCCCTTCCATTCTCTTTCCCTTCAATCCACCCCTTGCTTCATTTTCATCCTCTTCACTCTCTTTCTCCTCAACTCCTTCCCATCCCTTTGCACCCTCTTCCTCCACTCCCATCCTCCTTAACCTCCTTCACCTCCTTCCTCCTTCACTCTCTCTCATCTACCACTTCAGCAACTTTTTTGTACCAAATTTGTATACCCTGCAAATATTTTTAGATATCGTACACTCATCTCATAATTCAAACTTAAAATGATGTAGTTCCAGAAAATACAGTACATGTATACATCATTTCCCTATACAGAGATGTCTATACAGGGACAGGTAAACACTGTGAAAATTCTAAAAAAGGCCATTTTAACCCCATCTAGGCTGGGGGGGGGGTTCCACTTCAAGAAGAGGGTTAAGTGGAGTAACTACTCCTGACTGGAAGAGTGGTATCAGCTTATCTGCCACAACGTCAGCAGCGAGTTGAACCTAGAAATTTAGACTACATGTATGTGGTAGCAAAGTAACTCACATTCACATCACTCTGGTTAAAGCTAAATGACATAATTGAAGGTACGTGTAGTACTCAACTTGGAGTGAAACTACTACAGAATCAATTATACTGTGCAAGGATTCTATATTGTGAACATTTAGTAGTCTATAGGGACAGTAATTTTCCGTTTACCAGTAAATCAAAACGGGAAATCCAGTTTGGTTGTTTACTTTTCATGTAAAAATTCATGAAATTCATCTTTGGAAAACAGAATTCATGCTTTTGCTGTGTACATTTTCTATGGCAAAATGGAATTCCATTTGTAGATCAAGTTGAAACGGAATTACAGGTTTTCAGAAATGGAAAAGACCATTTTTTAAATGGAAATTAACTATCTCTGGAAGTTAAAGACAGAGTAAGGGATTTGCACGTTAGAAAACGGTAAAATGAATGAAATCAGCTCAAATCGTTCACAATGTGAAGATCAGAATAAATAAACACCTGTCAAAGAACCTTTGGGTAGAATATGTAGTTTTGGTGAAAATCTGCACAATTAAACTTCATCCTTTTCCAAATGACTCTGACGTCTTTTCAAAACGTCGACGTGCACGGGCCGTTCCAAAATTGTCCGATCAGCCGTTAGCCGAAGGTCGCGCGGAGTTTAGCCGTTTAACCAATCAGTGTGCTCCGCTAGTCTTGCGACAGTACACATAAACGCGATTCGCACTTTGAGCAAAATTTAAACTCACGGAAAGAACAACATTCTGGTAACATGTCGTTATTAGTTTTTCTCATAAAACAAATTCATGACGTATGGATCTCAAACTTTCACCACACCATTTGTAAGTACTAAACTACCGTTTGGTATTGATAATGAAGGGAAGTAATTGACTTGCAAATCCTGACGCAATCTCTAAGTTAAGCTCAAAACTCAAAACTTTTCAGTCACCTCTCGTAGAGGGAATTTCACCCTCCAAGCATGATCTATGATAGCTTTGGAGGCAGGCAGACTTGTGTGTGAACTGTAATCTTACAATATATTTTCTGTACTTTCACGATAAAGCTTAAGTACAGGACATTTTCCTTGCATCATATAAATTGAATTCTGTTTCTCTGTATTCATTTTCTCTTTCATGTTGACTGACTCTCACGTAACTTAATGCAGTGACAACTGTTGCACCTACGGTAAGTGACATTATTTGGTGACTTTACAATTTGGTGGGATGGGGTGGATGGGGTGTGGGAGTGCTGCAAAAAGAATTAGGAGGTGATATCAAGGGCATGATATAGTACACCGTTCTCAATGCATTTCCAGTCTAATGAAGAATAACTAGAAACCAGTGTCCTTTGCAAGTGATTTTGGTATTTGTGTTTAAATATAACATTAACTTGTGGCACAACAAGACGAAGATCATTCCATTCCATAATTTAGTGATACAGAATTTTTTCTACATTGCATCAACATTCTGTACCTACAGTGTGTCTCAAAAATAATTGTGCAAGTCAAAAGCGCCCTCTTTGTTAATGAGAACAACATTTTTGTGACGTGATGCTTACATCACCATCAAGAGCATAGTCTCAGCTTTTAAATGCCATTTGTTCTGTTCAGTTTACTTGTTTTAATCCTGAGATATGTTCAGGTAACAATGAAAAGGTAAAATCACAAATGTGCCACTGTAACTACAGTCAATGATAGCATCAGGCCCTCTTCCGGTAGAAATGACACAATTATGATTCCACCGTTTTGTTTTTTACAAGATATCTTGAGATCAAAACAAGGAATTTGAACAGAATAAACAGCATTTGAAAGCTATGACTTCGCCCTTGATTTTGACGCAAACATGTGCCCCATCAGTATATTCTAACTGTCAAAGAGGGAGCTTTTCACTTGTACATTTTTAGCTCACCTGAGCCAAAGGCTCAAGTGAGCTATTGCGATCGCTTTTTGTCCGTCGTCCGTCGTGCGTCGTGCGTAAACTTTTACACATTTCAGCTTCTTCTTCAAAATGCATGATTGGATTTGGCCCAAACTTGGCAGGAATGATCCTTAGGGGGTGGGGATTCAAGGGTCCTCAACTGGTACACCTGGCCCCCCGGGGGCCCAGGGGCAGGGCCCAAAAGGGCCAAAAGTAGGTAGTTTTCAAACATCTTCTTCTCTAGATCCAGAAATAGTTTAGTTAAGCCACTTTGTGTGTAGATACCTCTATATGTACTGAATTAATGTTCCTCATGGCAATGCCCAGGGAGACCCTGTTTGGCCCTCAAGGGTGGCAAAAGTTTGGGGGTAGGGCCCTATAGGAATGATTCACATTCACATCAATGGATTTAGACCAAACTTGGTGGGAATGATCCTCAGGGTGAGGGGAAAGACGGTTCCTGGAATGGTACACTAGCCCCCCCCCCCCGGGGGCCAGGGAGCAGGGCCCATAAGGGCCCAAACTCAGTAACTTTCTAACCACAAGCCCATTTGTAGCCAAACTTGGGTGGTAGATGCGTAACAGGGACCTCAATGTTATTTGGGGGTCAAAGGTTACATATGTAGGTCAAAGGTCAAATGAAGTCAAGTTTCTTCTTTGGTTGGTATTGGCCTTCTCTAGATCCAGAAATAGTTTAGTTAAGCCACTTTGTGTGTAGAGATACCTCTATACCTGGGGGCCCAGGGGGCAGGGCCCATAAGGGCCCAAACTGGGTAACTTTCTAACCACAAGCCCATTTTTAACCAAACTTGGGTGTCAGATGCGTAACAGGGACCTCAATGTTATTTGGGGGTCAAAGGTCAAATGAAGTCAAATGATAGAATATACCTGCAAGTTTCTTTTTTGGTTGGTGTTGGCCCATTTTTAACTAACTTGGATGGAAGATGCTACATGTATAGTGACCTCAATTTTAAATTGGGGTCAAAGTCACATAAGTAGGTCAAAGGTCAAATGTGAACATACTAGGGCGTTCCTTGTTTTTATAAAACCGGATGTTAGAATTTAATTTAACTTGGCAAAATCAGCTATATGGCATGGGGATGCAAAGTTTTTCAACTGATTCATTTGGCTATGTTGGTGCCTAGATATCAGCCTCCAAGGGCCAAAACTATATGTATATTTATAACTGATTTTTTTTTCTATGGGTACCATAGAGAGTTTGCGAGGCCTCAGGTGAGCGTCGTGCGGACTCGTGCCCCCCAAAATTACTTGATCAAAAAAATGATATTTCTTAACTTTTTTTACAATTATGCAATGGTAATCAATGCAAATCAGATCATCAGTACCTTGTACAATTTTATACATACACGTAGAAAAACAACAAGTACACCACAAGTGAGTGATGCATTGTGGGATAGAGCAGGACGGCTGACCCTTGCACACGTACACACACGCACGCACACAAACACACACACACACAAACACACACACACGCATGCACCCACACACACATACCAATACACACTCACACTTTTTTCTGGCCTCTATCTACATATATATCTGGAGAATCCTTTAACATATTGAAGATGAGTTGATTTCAGTATAACACACATTCTCCATAAGACCCCAGCCCAAGATATCTTGTTCTTAATTAGTTTTTTAACAGATTAATGGATTCATATCATACAGGTACACGGCCCAGATACACCAAGAGGTTGGCAGGTGAACTGATCAGATTCTGAATAATGTTAACTTGGAGCGAGCATCAGAGATCAATGTATTTTTATATAAATTTGGCATAATTTCATGAAAGTTTCATCCATGGTTGTCTGGGAGTAACAAGGTTTTGTAGAAATCATACTTGGCTCATGTCAAAAGGGTGCTTTGAGCGTAGAGCTTTAGTTATATTAAAGGGGAAGTCGACCCTGATGTCAAGTTGATTTTAATAAAAGCAGAACACAGAGAGAAAAACTATTAATGAAATTTTGGTGGTAATCCATCAAAGAATAAAGTTTTAATTGTGTGATGTCACATGCGAGCAGCATCCCATTTATCATCATCTATAAATTCTGTAAAGTGTCATTTTCTCAGAAAATTGAAAATGATTTTACCTGTGCATTCAATATATAATCAGAAACATTATTTCATACATGCTTCTATAAAAAAAATCAATTATCATGAACCTTAAAAAAATGGTGATTTATGGAATTTATATTATGTGACATTGGGTGAGCTGCTCGCATGTCACGTCACAAACGTAAAACTTTGAAAGTTAATAGCTCTGTTATTCTTTGGTTGATTTTCGGCATACTTTCAAATATCTTTCTTTCATTTTCTGCTTTTATTAAAACCAACCTGATGTCAGGGTGGACTTCCCCTGTAAGTCCAGCATCCAAATCGGAAATCTTGGAAGTATCAAAATAACTGTAATTTTTGTGCAATGATTTTGTGCTTATGCCTTCACAGACAGCGGCTCTACAAGCGTACAGTTTCAGGGGATCAGTGATAGTGAATGAGACATTTCCGGACCATTTTGATGACACCCAGGATGCAGATTATCAGGTTTACGTGGCAGAATTGGCTCACAGTGTAAGTAAAATATGAAGGACGATTCTGGGAGGCAGGGCTCATCCTTAACCTGTCGCATCCGAGATACTTAAAATACCATAAAGTTAACACAGGGCACATCTGGTTCCTGTAGCCAACGGGTTAACTGTGGCCTGGGTGCCACTGGTCACCAGTGGTCATTATTTGATTGCTGGCTTTACCAGGGGGGAAACAAGCAAACAAATTTACTCGAAACAGGCCTAGACTAGACTTGTTCCTTTGATAATGATGTTCATTGTCAACTTTTTTTTTTTTTTTACTAGATCGGGCAGTTACTGAAACAGGATACTGCAGTCAGAAATGTGTACAACACTGCTGACGTGACTCTGTCGTAAGTATTAAGCCTAAAAAAAAATCGTTATGTTGCCCTCAATCGGCCAACTGTAAAAATGTGAAAAAAAGGTCTTTTTTTTTAGCAGACCCAAAATATACAAACTCCCCTTTATGGTGAAAAATGTCAGACTTGTGTGAAGAATTTGTTAAAATTCCTATTTAATGGCCTAAAACAGCTCTTTATATGCGTTTTGCATTCTAAAGATTTGTTTAAAAAAATGGGAAACTCAACTCTCACACAGTTCGTCCTACATACATTTGTTTATATCATACACACACCCAAAGAATCGACTGTCCGATTGAGGGCAACTTAACTTTTTTTTTTGGGGGGGGGGCCTTCTGTAATTATAATTATTGAAAGTAATGGATACATAAGACAGGGAGCTACTTTTACGATCTTCCCTGAAATCATAATTTGTATTAAAACATCAATGTGATGGCCCAAAGGGTTGTTAAAGGGCAGTGACATGATTGGGAGAACTTTAAAAAAATGCCTGTAGAACCAAACTGGTTGAAAGATATACCAGTCTATACATGTACACCAGCTGGAGGGTATCTCCTGGCTGGAAGGATTTGTCGTGAATGTGTTTACCTAAGTAGAATCAAGCATAAACATACCAGTACTGTATTTCTCTCGTGCCCCAAGAGAAATTAATCCTCTAGAAAGCTACACAACAAATCTGTCACAAGGCATGTTGAATTGCTGATGCTAGTTCTTTTTAAAATGAGTCAACTTTTGACTTTAATATTTTCACAGCAGAATCCTTGCATATACTTGATTCTAGAATAGTCCCAATTTGAGGACTTTCCCTAATCATATCATTTACCTTTAAGGTATAGGGTTGTTAATCCCTGAGTGTAATACAATAGTGCAGTGAAATGAATTTGGTCTAAAGTGTTTCCGATTGGTAGTGTACCTGGTCCAAACCATTTATGGTTGCAAAAGTTTGTTAGTCTAAAACTGAAAGGCCAGTAATCAAATATTTTCTTGAATTAAGGTAATCAGTCCAAACAACATTTCTTGCTAGAAGGATTGAAAAACCTTGAGTTCAGAAATTGCCAACTGTTCAGCAGAACCAAACACATGGCTGGGCTTAACATGGTTGCAGATTTTAGAACTTCCAGTAACAATGACACTATTTCCAGAAATTGCGATCTGACATTTTAACAGAAAACCAACAATTGGTTTCCTTCCTACTAGGTTACAAAAAAGGGTAATTTTCCCCAATAATTGAGATCAAACTTTTTGTCACCAGCAGCAACGTGTATTTTAAAGACAGAACAGAAAAATGAATGAAATCAGCTCAAATCGTTCACAATGTGAAGATTAGTATAAATAAACACCTGTCATAGAACCTTTGGGTAGAATACGTAGTTTTGGTGAAAATCTGAAAATTTAAACTTCAACATTTACAGTGACGTTATTCGTTAATGTGCATGGGCTGTTCCGTTAGTTCCAAAATTGTCCAATCAGCCGTTAGCCGAAGGTCGCGCGGAGTTTTTAACCAATCAGTGTGCTCTGCTGGTCATGTGAACGTACACATAACCGTGATCCGCAATTTGAGCAAAATTTAAACTCGCGAAAAGAACAATATTCTGGTAACATATCGTTATTAGTTTTTCTCATAAAACAACAAATGCATGATGTATGGATCTCAAACTTTCAACACACCATTTGTAAGTACTAAACTACCGTTTGGTATTGATAATGAAGGGAAGTAATGGACTTGCATATCCCAAACTCAAATCTTTAAAGGAGTAGATTACCAATAACAGTTGTTTGTAGTTGGTGACTTCCTAGTTGTATTTATTCCCACTACTACTGAACATTTTTCGTGGGGAAGGGAAGTGGGGGTGGGGGAGATGGCATGAGCACTATTACTATTGAAATAATGTATATTACACCTTGTATCACACTTTTTTGCAATAACAACACAAGACAAAACTTAAAAAACAAACCAAGGGAAATCTAAGTAAAACCAATGAATATCAAAGTAACCAACAACAACTGCAAATCCTACCGAGCTTGAATTCCTGAAATGTCCATGTCGTCGTTCTCAAACTTTTGTCAATAGGCAAAATGGCACACACGTCCAGGCCGACTTCACCATCGCATTGTCAAGTCGCGGTGGAGACCCAGTGACTCTCGCTTGCAATTATCTTGGATCACAACTCCAGACAGCCCTGACGACGTTCAATGATACCATACTAAGTCGCCACGTGGTTTTGGGATATAACTTGTCGGAGTGTTGATAGGAATGTTATTAAGGTTCATCCATACATTCACGGGAGTTTTTTGTGCCCCCTCCCAATATGTGGTAATAAATCTTCAGAGTTGTTGACTCAAGTTGGTGACTTGGACTGGAGTCAGACTCGAGTCGCCAATTTTTCTGACTTGTGACTTGACTTGACTTCTGGGCAAATGACTTCTGACTTGAGACAGAATGACTTACGACTTGACTTGACTTGAGAAAAAATGACTTGGTTACAACCAGGGGCGTAGACAACGGGGGGGGGGGGATGGGGGTATGCATCCCCCCAGCTCACAAGGTGGGGGAGATGACATGTACAATCATCCCAGGTTTCACGGAAAAAATATTAATTTTCTTTTAATCATATTATTACTATTGTTTATTATTAAGGTGATTATTATTATTCTCAACATTATTATTATTATCATTATTATTATTATTCTCAGCATTATTATTATTATCATTTTTGTTATTATTGTTATTATTGTCATCATTATAGTTATAATTGATATTTTTATTATTATCATCACTATTATTATCGTCGGCCTGTCACCTTTATTCTCTTAGTACATACATATTTCTAATCCATCAAACAGCTGTCTTCTGCTCTTTATAGGGTGGTGTCTAACACGGGACGTTTGCAGTGGAACTGGTCTAAATCCTGGGCGGATGGAGGAATGGCCTGCACAACCACCCCCCCCCCTCTTTTCTTTTCAAGGAAAAATGATTTCGAACTGTGCAATTTAATGCTTATTTTGTCAAAATGAATATACGCGGCACTTCTTGTTGAATATCCATTTCACGAAACTAGTGTTATCAGAGAGTCATAATATGCTTATAAAACCCCTAAAACTCCCACAAATTATCACTATGTTTTTAAATGACTAATTGCTATAAACATTTCAGACTATAAGATTGTACCTTCGGATGAAGTGCCAAAAATGAACATGCATCCCACTTTCAAAATGGGGTGGGTTTTAATTATTGTTGACTGTCCACTACACAAAAAATAGTGTTAGCAGAGTGTCAAAATACCCTCATGAAACTGCTAAAAGTCTTCAGCTTCAGGGGGCTCCGCCCCCTGACCCCCGATCAGGACCATACATCAGGGATTTTAAGGCAAATCCTTCGAATTCACCTGGCCGGGCAGCTCGTCCCCCGCATTAAAAAGAGTTCCACGGCCTCCTATATCAAAGGTCCATTTCCTTATATGCACCCCTTTAAAAAAGTACCTGATATTGGCGTGGCCACGTGTGCGTGTATGTCTGTATGTGTTTGTGTGTGTGTTGGTGCGTGTATGTGTTTGTGTGTGCGCACGCATGTGTTTGTATGTGTGTGCGCGTGTGTGTGTGTGTGTGTGTGCGCGCGCGCGCTTATTTTAATATGTATTATAATCGACCCCTCTGGACAGCAAATCATCCCCCCAGGTGCAACGACCTGTCTACGCCAAATATAACACTGATGTGCATGGATGATTATGAGTGAGGTATTTTTGTTTTTGTTTAAAATTTTGAAAAACTCTTTATTCTTGGTCCATATGCACCCTCTAGATGTCCTTTCTTTCATTCAACCGCCATCTGAATGTTTTCTCATCTGCAGCAAAGACTGCTGTTTATTTTGTGGCACAATTTTTTTATGTTGTTGACTTGTTGACTTGACTTGTGACGACATGACATGAGACTTTGTTGTTGTAAACAGTCTGAACATTTTACCTGTGCTTTTAATGATTTTATTGACTGTAATATTGTATGTAATTATACATTGCTTTGTTATCTGATAGGGTATTCTGAATTGTAAAGGTGATGGTTTTATTAATTTTCTTTGTGTTTACAATAAAGAGATTTACACATGATGTGAACTGTTAAATGAATCTGTATGATTAGCATGTACGTGATGTTAAGCGCAGTTACAGATTAACCCTATTTTAACTGGGCTATTTCAGACCAGGGTTTTTACTGGGGGGGGG
>JZLH01S0012305.1:0-11882 GCA_001188425.1 Eucidaris tribuloides
GTTTGGTTGTTCCATATATGTTTGTTGGCTGAGTTTACGAACCAACCTAAACTTTTGTGAGTATATAAAAAAAGCATCGAATGATTATGACATGCTTTGAAACATGCGTATTGTATGGTTTCCGTCAGCAATGAAGAGTAAAGGCTTCTATGTTGCAAAAATTACTTTAATACCACTCACTTTTTCTCCGTGATTTTCCACGAAAAGTAATGTTCATCTATCTAGGCCTATCTATCTATCTATCTATCTATCTATCTATCTATCTATCTATCTATCTATGTTTCTACCTATCTACCCATCTATCGT
The DNA here is from genome assembly GCA_001188425.1 of Eucidaris tribuloides. Classification (NCBI taxonomy): domain Eukaryota; kingdom Metazoa; phylum Echinodermata; class Echinoidea; order Cidaroida; family Cidaridae; genus Eucidaris; species Eucidaris tribuloides. Next base: position 307 of record JZLH01S0012305.1, read on the forward strand.
TTTATTGATCTAAATATTGTTCTATCTAATCGATCATTCTATTGTTCTGTTTCGTTCTATATGTATGCATGTATATATATATGTATGTATGTATACATGTATGTGTGTACGTGTTTGTATGTATGTATGTGTGTAAATATGTATGTATGTATGTATGTATGTGTGTGTGTATGCATGTATGTATGTATGTATGTATGCATGTATGTACATGTATCTATCTAAAGTATCTATATATCCATCTGTCTATTTATCCATCTATCTATGTCTATATATATCGATATATCGATATAATCAATCATACATTCATATCTGCTTATTTTTCTATGTCTATTTATGTTTCTGTTTGTGTGAGTCTAGCTTTTATGATGCATGTATCTTCCTGTCTATATACATCTAGGATATATATCTATTTATAAACATACAAACATATTATATATAATTAGGGTGAGGTAGGGTCCATTATGGGTGAAAGTGTGTTTCGTGTGACCGCTAATTCGATCATTAAAATAAAAATGTGTAATCCGCCAACATCAATCAGGCCGGTTTATATCACAGTGCTATATGCCTCGAGGAACGTGCGTAATAGCATATGCATCACCTCCCTGACCGACCCAGTATAGGTGGCTAGCTTTAAAGAGCATTCTTGTTACATCCAAGGAATAGCTTCCTCTTTTCGTTAGAATAAGACGTGAAACAGTTACTTAATTACACGCTTCACTGCCCGTAAGTAACCGATCATATTTCTTGTCGTTAAGGTTACATCAATATTTGCGCTATACCCTAAAATCTCTCGAGGATACCCCCTTCCCCACCCCCACTACGTTCCCCTTCCCCTCCACGCATGCCAGTTGTCTATTCTCACAAATACATTGATCACTCGGCACACCATCGGGGGGCTGTCGTTGGTCACTGGTGCTGTTTAACGTCTGTAGGGAATCCCATTGGCATTCGCCGGAACTCTCCTTATATCCGTATTAAATCAAACACTTTGATCTCATTACTCCGAGTGTGCCAAACTCACAACAGTGCGTTTACCTTGTTGATGGCTATCGATGCTGCCATCAAGTTCAACCCTTTGAAGGCTATAGACACGAGATATCTCGTCTTGGGGTCTATGGGATATACACGCTAAAGCAAAATCAGACCGTCTTCAACTGGTTAAGGACACGGGGAATAAACTTTGGTGATGCACACTGAGCATTATGTAGAGCTTCATTCCAAAAGGCATCAAAAACATTTTAGTAGCTTTGGAGATAAATGCATTTCTTTCCCAAGTGTGTTCATAACTTCACGCTCCTATGGAAAAATAAACATGAAATCCGACATACTTTGTACTTGCTGTGTTGAATTTGGCTTCAAATTATAATTTAAAGGTATTGATACATTGACGACAAAGGTGTTGATGTTATTATCTCATTTTTGATGGGGAAAATGGACTTAGCGCCTTTTGGAACTAACCACATCATATAAAAAAAATCGAGTCATTTTGACTACGGAGAACTCAAGGCAATAAGTTGAGTCATGTCAATTGGAAACACGCAACCATAGACTATATTCAGGGAAATTCTCAATCGGCTATGATGGTCTAGGTGTGGATGGGATGGAGTATTACTGTAAGATGAAAGGAACTAGAACTAAAACATTAACTGAAAAGTCTCCATGTATATGTTTACATATACACTGTAAAGAAACACATTATTGTTATCATTTTGTAAACATGTTCAGTGAGATAAAATGTTGTGTGTCAGATTATGAAACATCGTTGCCCAATTTCTAAACACTATATTGTCAATAATCAAAACATACATTTTCTAAACGCATCTTTGCTATTACTTTTTGAACATTTACGTAGCCACGGGGGGGGGGGGTCATGTGGAGTGTGCCCTTCTCTTCCCAAAATTCTAAAAATTTGTGTTGCAATTTTATTGTTATGAAAAAATAAAACACGCAGGAGAAACGTCAAAAGTATATCCTCATACCACTGACTTCACGCATTCGTCATAAAACAGTGATTCCAATTACACTTATTTTTGAGGAGCTCCTCAAATTACCGGTTTTTCCTCAATACGCGGGTGTATGTAAACTCATAACTCCTCAAACGATTGGCATATACGAGTACATCACACACACACACACACACACACACACACACACACACACACACACACACACACACACACACACACACACTTTAAATTTTTTTCTGAAGCATAAGTATCGAAGCTAATTTGCTTATGCTAGCAATCTCCTGCACCGCAACCCAGCAATTAACATCATGAATGCATAGTAATTAGGCCTTTCTTTATTTTTGATTGTCAGAAATTTACCTTTCGTACTGATCAGTGTTGAAATCCACATGTATCTTGTTATTTATTCGTATTCTACCTTTTTAAGTGTATCAGCTCTCGATTATGTGATAATCTAATAATGATATTCACAAGGATAAACGAACAGCCAAGAGTAGAAAAGTTTTTGAAACTTATTCTGTCACATCAAGATCTATCCCTGAGTAAATATCATCAATAAATGTTGACCGGATGGTTTCCTCTAACATTTGCTTTGGGTCTAAAGGGGAAATATTGAGGTAAAACCGGTCACTAAATAGATCTTTCACTTTTATTAAGCAATAAATGAAAATTTTGAAGTGAATTTTGTAGGTTTGCAATACATGTATTACTCTACCCCAAAGACACTAATATCATTTACGGCCATTGGAAACATACATTTAAAAACGTGTCTTTGAAATAACGTAATGGTTTTCCGATATACATTATGTTAAGTTTACGGTTTTATCCAACTTTTGGAGATTATAAGCATTTGAAAATGTTGCACCGAACACTGGAAGCTGTTAGATTTCTTTTGCTTGGCTTGTGTAAATACGGTTAGGTAAAATATTCAAGGGACACGTGAAATTATTTTCAATTCAGATTTCATTTACACACTCAGTCATAAATTTATCCAGTGATCTCATTTGTAATAATTGTTTATTCTCTTAAGTGACGGAAAACGATTGTTAAATCAAATTGTTAGATCCTATTTGTACAATATTTATTATTCGTGGGATGACTTAAAAATCAGTAAATCTATAATTCACATTATCGTTATGATATGCTTCCACAGTAAACATCGGGTAGGCGTTTTATATTGCTCATACGTAAAATATATATTCGCGTTTGCAGTTGTAATATCATCATACATACGTTCAGTACTGTGCATGTATTCCAGTAGAAAAGGGGTGATTCTGTTTGTTTATGTACAATATTTATGTACCACAAGTTCAGAAATCAGAGCCATGCGGGTCAATGTTTCGCGCAAATGAGTATTTTATCATATGTCAACTAATTAACTTCTTATTTTATGGTGGTCCGGTAAACAATGTATAGGTGATTTATCAAAACCGCAACAGCTATAAACTTATGTTTGTCTTGCTACTTGGGACATTTATGACATGTACTTGAGGACTTATATTGCATGTAAATGAAGTACAAATATATTGATTTTCAATGAATTCGAAAGGGGTATTCATGTATTAAGATCATGATAATGATCATCTGTCTGGAATTTTATCCAGTAATTATGGGTGTCATAAGGTGATGATTAATAGATTTATGGCATTTCTACATCATCATAGCGTAACAAAGATCAGCTTAGAATACCATTATAGATTAAGGCTTATTTGCAAATACGTTAAACCCTTAAACTGACGCCAAGGGTATGGTGTACGGACTGTTTCTAGGGAGGCAGTGGCACGGAGGCATAATACTAGAAAATATCAATATCAACAAATTGAAAAAATATATTTATATATATATATGATGCAAATTTGTAAATCTTTGGATACTTTTCTTTGTTGTCAGGGACATGACCGTTAACTGTAATTTTATAAGCAAATTGCAGCGTCAAATTTGTTGTTGACCTAAGTTGTAAAGGTGCGCTACCTGTTTTGGGCGCATTGAAGTTTACAAATTTGTGAATGAGTTGGAAAAATGAGGGTTATATTTTTGTTTTGTTTTGTTTTCATGAAATCGCTAATTTCGTACTTGTATCAAAGGTTTATTTTTTGTTAATGTTTGTGAATGTTGGATGTTACTTATATTTGTAAAAGCGGTTTGTAACATTGATGAAAATTTTGTATCATCAATTTACTTGTCAAAATTTCATTGCTAGTCTTCTTATACATCTCTAACAAGAAGTTTTTAAATCTTCATAGTTTGCTTCTTTGTACTTTCGCAAAAAGCCAAGCATGAGGAACAAATCTCTAATCTGACAGATATCTCTATAAAGTCTGTACGCGCCCAGACGGCAGATCCTTACTCCACTTTGCTGCGCCAGACATAACACCGTGTGACGTCACAGCGGCCTAGGTTACGCATACTCTTTGTGAAATGGCGCATTATTGTTGTGTTGGGGGATTTTTTTTTTTTTTTGATCTGCCTTGCAGCCGCCCAATGGCGATGATGAATATGACTCTCTACGCTAGATGTGGAGGTTGGATGAAATCTAGAACGCCTAACTTTAGTGAGAGGAGTCGGACATCCTTTTATGTAGACTGGTAGACGAGCATGCAGACACGGCGTATATTTCTTCTTCCACCCTTCAATTCATAATGAATAAATGCCATATGTTTGAGAACTATTGTATGAGATATGATTGAAACGATATAATATATCAACTGACACCATCTTTGATAGCATAATACTAAGTTCCTGGGGCCTGTTTCATAAAGCTGTTCGTAAGTTACGCATGACTTTACGAACGACTGGCGATCAGTTCTTTTGCTAAATAATTTAGAATGTGATTAGGGTAGCACCCAAGAACATGTTCCAGCCGTTCGTAAAGTCATGCAACAGGCCCCTGGTGTCAGTTTGGGGTGTAATGATAAGAATTTAAGGGGACGAAACAAAAAACGCAATACAAACAAAATCCTTATAGTACTGATGAGGGATGACGAAATATTGACAATGAAAAAGGTGTTATTGCTGAAAATGTTTTGTGATGATTTTTACCAATTTTCCATGCAAAACATCATCAAGAACTTCAAGAAAAATCACATCTCCTTGTATAAAATCGATATTTAACGTCATTAAGTTTTATTATGACAGCTCCTTATAAGCCCGTTTTTCGTTTTGACTGTCTGTGATGAACTGCTCTTAAAATCAGATGTCATATTAGTTTGGAACATCCGTTTGTGTTTATGATATTTTTTTCTTTTCATTGGAATTCTTCGTGATTGTTACAATCTTTGTTATATAAGTCTGTTTGTGGATAAAAAAAAGTAACATGAGGAAATAGTATGTTAGTTATGTACTTTTTGCCGGTGTAGTCTAAATGACGTTTGATTTCCGTTGTTTATTCTGCAGATTTATTTTTCGATATCACTTAAAGATACAAGCAAGATAGAATAAAGAGATAACTCTTTCAATTATCAGAGAGTAAAAAAACAGTATTTGTATAAACCCCTAATCTGTATCAAATACACATTGATTGATTGATGGATTGATTGATTGATCGATTGATTGATTGATATATTATCTATTTATTTTTTGTATTTATTTGTTTATTTATTTATCTATTTGTCTAGTATTGTGACAAAGTTCTTTGATGTAACTACTTAATTATGTTGTATTTCTTTCTTTCAATCCTGCCAAAGACAGCGTTTGAAATTTTGTTATTTCCGTCATGTTCCTGGGTACTATCATGTACAGCTTTAAATTTGCCTCTTGTCACCCTTTTTGTCTGTTATTGTACAATAAAGATCATCCATTATTTATTTATTTTATTTATTTATTTATTTATTTATTTATTTATTTATTTATTTAAGTGTTTATTTATGTAATTATTTATTCGTTCATTACACTTTGTTTTACTTACACATTTACTTAATTACAGACATTCACTTAAGCACTCGGTTACTTACACACTTACTTAGTGACGTACTTACACACACTTGCTTATACACTAATTGCTTAATTACTTACACACACTCACTTGTACACTTACACACTTATACACTTGCTTACTTACACTCACTTATACACTTACTTACTTACCTACTCACCTACTTACTTACTAACTTACTTACTTACTTACTTATACTTACTTTCTTATTTATTCGTGATGCTTTACTTTGTAGAGCTGCTCTGTCTTCCGTAGTCGCGCTGAGAGCCAATGTGATCTGCAATCGAATTCCGGGGCTCGCGGCCAGGCAGCAGCATATCTGTCTGGAGAGTGATTGATCAATTAATTGATTAATTAATAATTGATTGATTGATTGATTGATTGATTGATTGATTAATTGATTGATTGATTGATTAATTGATTGATTGATTGATTGATTGATTGCTTGCTTGCTTGATTGATTTACGAACTTAAACACTCATTTATACACTCAACTTACACACTTACTAATACACTTACTTACACTCGTTCATTTTTACATTACTTACACAATTGCACACCATACATTTACTTACTTAGCTACTCGCTTACTTACACACTTACTTACTTACTTACTTCCTCACTTACTAACACATTTACTTACTTACTTACTTATTTACCTACTTACTTCCTTACTCACTCACTCAAGTAATCATTTTGTTATTCTTTGTAGAGCTCTGTCTTCCGTGGTCGCGCTGGGAGCCAATGTGATCTGCAATCGAATACCGGGCCTGGCGGCCAGGCAGCGCCAGATTTGCCGGGAGAGACCCGATGCCATCGTGGCGGTGGGGGAGGGGACGCAGAAGGCGATCGAAGAGTGTCGTTACCAGTTCAGGAACGGGCGGTGGAATTGCACCCTGCCCAGTAGCAACGATGTCATTTTCAATGTGGATATACCAGCAGGTAAGGCTACATTGAGATTTATATTTTAGCCTATGGGTTAAAAAAAAAAATTAATCAATCATCTATTCCGTATAATTTTCAACAGTATAGCTCTTTCAGTGCAAGGACGTAGGCTGGTTAGGGAACGGGGATGTGCACATCTTGGGGGAGGTGGAACTAAAGTTTAGAACATCGGAACAGATAGGCCTGGGGTGCAAATTTCTTTTTGCTTGCCAGGGGCGGAACTCGTCTACCTTAGCACGCGGAGGGGTGTGGGGGAGCAGCCTACACCCTTTCAGTACAGCATAAATCTTCATGCAAGGGGGTCCTGGGCATACATGTATATCGCAAACTATGAGTGGTTGTTGGAAATCTTTGAAATTATTTTGACCGCAGTCAGTATTTAGATTCTTGCCCCGACTAATATCCCTTAAGTTTCCAATGGATTCGTGCAGTTTAGCATGTAGATTAAAAGGAAGCTGGGTAATGTAGTTCTTTAAAAAAAACAGAAAAAACACACGACACTCCACAATCCCCACAACAAACCACGAGAACTTCCACTCACCCAGGGCAGCTTGTACTTTACCACGCAATAGTATTCCCCTGTAGCCACTACTCTCGTATCCACCCCCCCCCCCCCCCATCCTTAAAAATGGACTGAATTTATTTCCTTTACGGGCTAAGCAGCTTAGGTATCACGTAGATTCCAATGCCTAATTAGGTGATTCGGATCACCGGAACTACAAAACTGAGAAAATTATGGAAATTAATGAATACAACATTCCATAATATTAAAGACGCAAGTTAACATTGAGGAGCTTCACTTTAAAAAATGTCTAACTTTGATAATTGAGCTACATAGTAGTGCTTAAATGGACAAGTAAACATCCTAGAATACAAAATTTAGAAAGTAATGCTGTCACTAGCAAGATATGTATGAAACAACATTACCCTTGGAACTACCACTGCGGTGGAGTATAAAGTAAACTTCAAAATAAAATTCATTTAAAACTTTTAGCCGGGAGGAAGAGGAGGAGGAGGAGGAGAAGGATGTGGAGAAGAGGGGAAAAAGAGGGAGAAGAAGAAGAAGAAGAAGAAGAAGAAGAAGAAGAAGACGAAAAGGAAGAAACAACAATAACAATGATAATAATCATAACATAATAATAATAATAATAATAATAATAATAATAATAATAATAATAATAATAATAGTGTTCATATCACTATTGATAATTATGTAAAAAATGTGCTGTGTCACGGTAAAGACTTTCCCATGCATAATACATTATTAAAAACGCGGAATAAAAATATGTCTCGTTATCATTCTTGGTTGGCCGACCACCCCTTTGCCCCCCCCCCCCCACCCTTACGTCTTCCTGAGGATACATGACCATGGGAGTATTATGTAAATATTGGGCTGTCTCTCGGCATACAAACCCTCTTTTCAATCTCACTATTTTGGATCAGATTTTGAAAGGCAGTAGTTTCCGACAACGAAACGAAACCACTGGTTAAAAACGTCTGCTAATAAAGACAATTCAACTGGGATTCCGAGATCAAGATACCTCAGTCTCGCTTGTTAATGTTTGGAGGAAATTAAATCCAAATTTCAGACACTGCTGATAAAGTGATCACGATCCTCGCAAATTTAAAGTCCTCATTTGGCGCTCATTTTCAGATGGGTACATATAGGTATATATGAATCAACGCTATCGTCTGTCTCGGTTATATAGCTTTTCTGAGATGCTATAGGACCTGAAACGCCCCATCGCACCCACATACAGCAGTTACCGAGTGACAGTAATCCAGGTCCCAATTTGAACACCGATTTTTAATGTCTGTAGTGAGTCACAAATATCGTCTGCTTATAATTGATTTGGACACCTATATCATGATCATGTGATTGGCTTTTTGGATGTGGAGCACATTTTAATATTCAGCTTCCCATTGAATGATTAGTTTCACTTACGTATTCAAGGGAATTTCATTAAACGTGTAAGTCATACCGTTTTTAAATGCAATTTGATACCTTGCGCAGACGAACGCAAATTAAACGGTTTGATGTGGTAGGATATTTAGATTAATGGAAGTAATCAGTATTTTGATACATGATATCGGGCCCATCAAAAGTGTAATCCGAGCCCAGGAATGGAGAGATTCATCATACTTTCCCGCCACCCACATTGTTGGTTGTCTCAAAAAATGTTTGAGCCGTAATAATGTAAATGTTTGCAGAATAAACACTGATCTGTCAAGAAGTAAACAGTAAGCAGTGATATTTACGTCAGAAGGGCTTAAACACTCGGAGGAGTAAACTTAAATGCTGGTATCATAATAAGTTAGTTCAGAGTTTGGAGATGACACAAATGACCCTGCAATACCATTGATCTTTGAAGAATGGATTGGTGTTTCTTGTAGCCTAACTAGCTTTAAAGAGCACTGTATCACTTTGTCCACCATAGGTGGGGGCCATCCAAGATCAAGACACAAGATGCTTATTTTAACTCATGCAATGCTTTAGTTCAAAGACCGCTACAAACATGAAGTATTGCGTCATCGTTTGTAATACTCTCAGGTGGCCCTAGACATGGTAGACGAAGCGAAACAGTGTTCTTCAAACTGGAATGGCCTTCAGCAAGATATTTCACAGCAGTCATTCTTTTGTTGACGGAGGCATACCTGAATAGCTTCAATAAATTTGACGGAAAAGAATACCTGCAACTGTAAATTCCGATGAATACCTGCATTTCTTGAACTAGAGTTTCGTCATATTTTACCTTTTCAATAATAGCGCTCAACATGCAGAATATCAGTCCCAAATGTCATCATTGAAAATCTTGAATGCAAATGGTTCCATCAAAGCCATTTTATGCTTTCTTTTAACACAAATCATCAACAGTATCCTCAGTGATCTTGCACGGACTCCCAGACTGCAAACTGGGCGCAATCCCCCCCCCCCTCAGTATTTCCCCAGACTATGCAATTTGAAGTATTAATTGATAATATTATTCAGGAAAAGTAATCACAAGAAGACGACAGGAAACAGGGAAAGGTTGTCTGAAAATATGTTTCATTCGGTGAATATATCACCCTGGATATACCCACATTAAGTCTCGTAACTGGCTTATGAAAATTAGAGGTGTAAGTATACGGGAATGAAATCACGGTTTTGGGGGGAACTATGAATAGGACTCAAACAAGTGACCCTAGAGCTCGCATAGGAAACAAATACTCTTACCAACTGAAGCTACAGCGTCCACCTACAACTACGGGAAAGGGCGAAGGTTGTGTGATTCAGCAATCAGAACATGCTGAATGTAAGGATCATGGAAAGGGCTGGATATAGTAGTCCTTGGTGCTGTTGGCTATTGGTTCTTCTGGTCACAAATTGATGACAGAAAACTTATGAAAGTATGAGGGGCTTTCGATGAATTTGTAGCCCCACTATGAAGGAGAGTATAAGGTAACGTGATGATGTCTAATGAATAATTATTCCATCTTTCCCATTACACTTGACAAGATTGTAGTTCAGCTGCATCAACTCACCTAAGTTTTAGGGCAGACATTCGAATTGAATTACCTGCAACTTTTAATCAAATCAATAGACTTGTTCAGCAACGTGTAGTCATCCGTTTCAAGGTTCTTCAGAAGAATAAGGCGAAGGGCATCTATGAGGAGGTGGAGGCAACGTTACGGGACAATATTCTTTGCTACTCCATCCACTATAGTAACAGATAACAATGTGAGCGCTGTTGAGAAATTTGTTATGTCATGAAGTGTAACTGTATCAGTTGGATACATTGCTGCTGAAATAAGCATATGTATGTATGATCCTTTGAAACCATCCTACTCAACGTTGTTCAACGCTGAGTTGTTCAACGTTGTTCAACGTTGTTCAAGTAAGATGGGTTTCCCGTTTTCTGGGCCCTAAGCAGAAAAGCAACCCGGAGACCAATGAGATCCTTGGGCTCTATAGAGTAGACTGTAAGGACTTCCTTGTATCAGTTAGGATGAAACTTGGGTCACTCACTTTGATCCTGAAAGCAAGGTCGACTACTGTCAGGTAACTATCTTCAAGAAAGTACCGAGACTAAATTAAGTTGGCGAGATCCTGGTCACGATTTTGTGGCCGGTGCCTTTGGAATACTGTTGGTTACTTCCTTGGGCACGGCCACACAATCAACGGCGATTAGTATGCATTATTTTTAGGGGAGCTCCGATCATTCAGAAGAGGCGATGGAAGTCGAGGAAGGGTAGGTGTCTGCTCTGGTACAGAAGAGCCGGGTAGCTATCAGCAAATCTATCGACTGCAGCTTCAAGTTGTTGAACCACTAATCCTTCTCCCCCTATGCCTACACAGTCACGACTATCACATATTTCTTTATATAAAGACACAACTCCGAGGTCGCAAGATAGAGGACAATGAGAAGACAAGAGGTTAACCGTTATGAAGCTTCTGGGGAAATTAACAGTTGACGTCTTCAAGGAGGATTTAGGAGCCCTACCAAAGCGATTTGAGAAGTATGTTGCTGTGGATGGTGATTTTGTGCAGAAGTGAAGTGGTATATACAAGCAAGGATATCTTACTTTAGCTCCTTCATGGTTGGGCTTTGAAATGATTGAACAACCCTCATATATCATAGTCTAGGTTCATGACCTTAACTAATCTTTATCCTGACCCTAAACAATGATCCTGATGAGACCAATGACACTCTAGACGAATTAGCTCTTCTAATTATGGGCCTTTGAACTACCCC
>JZLH01S0012305.1:19031-30302 GCA_001188425.1 Eucidaris tribuloides
TGTGTACGTGAAGTTAAGGGGGTAATCGTAGCGGTTAAGTGTCATCGTAAATGAGAAATGACAAGTGAAAGGAAATGTGAATCAACTGTACGTCGCCCTTGTGGTTTCAAAGCCAAGGATACCGTATGTGTGTGGGACTAAGAGGACACTCGGCGAGGCGTGCATGCATGTGACCAACCTCTCTTGGAGTTTGGACGAACTTTGAAGCTTTAAACTTTCAAGTTGTTGCGTTACATTGAGTGCGCATTCACAGTGCAATATCATGAAATACGTTTTGATTCTCACAATCTGCTGATTTTAACGGTTTTAGTTTAATAAAAAAATCAAAATAGTCAAATCAATTATACATTTCCTAACACCGCTGCAGCATATCGATAAAGGCCACAGATAAACAGCGCGCTGTCTATCTGTGGCCTTTATCGATATGTTGACAGAAATGTATATTAGGCTGACGCAGGAGCGAAAAATAGCATGAAACTATAATCCTTATCTTAATCTTAGTTCAAATCTTTAACCCTTGCTTTGATCCCAACACCAAACCTTACTTTTCACCGTATTTTGATTTTACAACAATCTCAATCACATATTTTCATTGATATTTAAAGCCACTGGCTAACATTTACCACAGGTAAAAAAAATCTGACCTACATGAGTCCCCAATCTACCAGTGTCTTTGATAAGGTCTAAAAATGAAGCCCTGAAAAAATAGTTATTTCAAAATGATTATTTAGTGCTTTAAAAAAGTGAAAATTGTAAGTTATCCGGATTCACCTGCCCATTTCCTGCCATAGACTTACTGTGTGTAGATCTAGGCTATTTTCTACTCGCCCCGAGTATTAATTGTTTATTCATTCATATCTTGCCAGTGGCTGCATAAATTTCCAAACTTTTGTATTCTAGGGTGTTTATTTGTCCATTCAAACACTACTATGTAGCTCAGATATCAAAGTTTGACAATTTTTTAAATTGAAACTCCACAATGTTAGCCTATCACTTTAAGTTTTAATTGGACCTGTTCGATCAAATTCCAAACGATTCGGATTGGTGTACAAGTGTATCTCTGCATCATGTATTCCATTCTTTATTATGGTCACATTCATGCATAAGTGTTCAAGAACTTTAACCAACAATATTAACAGTACCTTATGTAATGCCCAGACCAAAGGTTCGTATATAATGTGAGTGGGATGCAGAAGGGAAGAAATACAAGCCTTAAAAGTAACGAGTTTTTGTTCATAATGTAAACTTACTTATCAATCATTGATTAACTTACAATCAGTCAGTAATTAACTCAATCACTCCCGTACAATGAAATGTGTATTCCATGATATTCATATTGACATATTGCTTGGAATCATAGGCGGGTGGAGAGGGGGCAATTGTAAGTTCACTCAGGAGGTGTACAAAATTAGGGAAGTTGGTAAAAAAAAATCGAGAAACGGAAGGGAAAATGATATTAATATTCATCGTTATTTTCAAGCCTATCAAAAAATTTGTTTACACAAATTTCTGTTTTCAACAAAAAAATATAATAATACTTTCAAGTCTAAAATGCGACAAAAAATGAATAAAAAGTCTGAGGCGTTTTTAACGAGGGCAGTTCTCTCCCAAACCACGTTCTAGTGGGAATTAGCCAACACAATCACTTTACACTCACATCTCTTAAAGAAAAAAAGTTAACAAAAATGAAACGTATTTCCAAAGAGACCTCTGTCCCCCAAAATGGTCACTGGGGTTAGAACTCAATTTTTTTCTTAATTCATGCCTGTTAGTTGCCGGCTCCTTCTCCCTTTAAGTTGCCCCACATAGAAAGAGTATATCACGCTTAAAGAGTGCAAAGGCCAATACATCTTACTCACTATATCAGATCCCCCTTCACTCGTCCTTGCGGTTCGTTAGATCCGTAAACAGACTGTCTATATGGTTCCGTTCTATCAGTTATGGCCTCTGGAATGAAGTGCCCACATCCTTCCGAAGTACTGCTATTCTTGAATTTAGAATTTTAGGAAACACTCCATCCCCGAAAAATATTACTCCTGTGGGGGTCTGCGTGAGGCGCCGGTAACATTACTACGCAGTGCACTGCGTAATAATCATATCGTTTTGGTCCATAACCATGAAGTCGAAATATGAAGTTTACTACCACTACTACTACTACTACTACTACTACTACTACTACTACTACTACTACTATTTCTACTTCTACTACTACTGTATTTCTACCACTGCTACTACTATTACTACTACTACTTCTACTACTATTATTACTACTACTTCTACTACTACTACTACTACTACTACTACTACTACTACTACTACTTCTACTACTACTACTACTACTACTACTACTACTACTACTACTACTACTACTACTACTACTACTACTACTACTACTACTACTACTACTACTACTACTACTATTTCTACTTCTACTACTACTGTATTTCTACCACTGCTAATACTATTACTACTACTACTACTACTACACGTACTACTGTACTTCTACCACCACCACTACTACTACTACTTCTACTACTACTACTACTATTACTACTACTACTACTACTACTACTACTACTACTACTACTACTACTATTACTGCAACAACTACTACTACATGTACTACTGTACTTCTACCACCACCACCACTACTACTACTACTACTACTACTACTACTACTACTACTACTACTACTAATACTACTACTACTACTTCTACTACTGCTACCACCACCACCACCACCACCAAATATACTACTACTACGACGACTACTGGTACGACTAACCCTAGTACGACTACGACTGCGACTATCACTGCCACTACTACTGCTATTACTATTATTACTCCTTCGACTACTACGACGACTACTACTACTTCACCTACTACTATACTACTACTACTACTAAAGATAATACTACTACTACTACTACTACTACTACTACTACTACTAATAATAATAATAATAATAATTAATAATGACTAAGCATTATTTCATCATCGTCGTCATCATCATCGTCATCTTCGTCGTTCATTATTCGTGTTCTTCTTCTTCTTCTTCTTCTTCTTCTTCTTCTTCTTCTTCTTCTTCTTCTTCTTCTTCTTCTTCTTCTTCTTTATGTTATGAGCAAACAAGACATGACGTTAGTATGTTTATACCTCTCTGTTCTCATCAAATGTTTAAAACATCTTTGTCTTGCTATCTGCTGAAGTGAAATTTTATTAGGTTGACAGTTGTCGAGTATTTTTTTTTTTTTAGCAAAATCGCTCTTCACATTCCCACATTGACATATAATTGATGGAAAATGTGATTCAGAAAGTTGTATGTATTTTATAGTATTTTGTTACAAATCCGTAACCTCCGAAAACGTCTGTTTGGGGTTACGGCCCGTCTCCTGTAATTATACCTAATTTCTTAATTTTGATTTACACCAGAATTTGATTTAAAAATACTAACGCAGTATTTCACAAGAAACTGACCTCACGTATTCTTGCCCTGCCCGCAAACCGTATCCTTAGCGGATAAACAATACTTAGAAGGTCAATTTAAGTAGGTTATTTTTTTTTCACTTGGTATAGTTTTTAAAATGAAAGTGAAATTTGGGAGTGACAGTAATTGTATTTGGGATTTAAAATTGTTGTCATGATGAGAAGAAAACAATTTAATTCGTTAAGAATGTTACATCATTGTTACATCAGTTGCCATTCATTTATAGATAGATCCGAAACTGAAATAACGGCGCATATCATTCACTCCACAGTTTAACGTACTTTACTAATAACAGATGAAAAATATACACTTTACAAATAACGTCACCGACAATATTGGCGATTGTATTAAATTTTACTTAAAAATTATGTCATATAGTTTTCAAAATAGCTTAATATCTATTGTAGAAGTCAACCAATTTCAATAGAATGGGCTTAAAAGTGGAAACAAAAACTGATGTAAAAGAAAATGGCATAAGAAGAACCAAATGTTCCATTAATTTGGGTTTAATTTAACATTCGACTTAGCTGTACATTTATCTATATTTCTAGCGGTTATTTCTGCCTGTTAATTACTGGATAATGCATATCAACCGACAGCTACTATAAAGTATGTAGATCTTTTGTATTTTGTAATTCTGATATTTTGAATGAATTCATATCTTTATCCCTTCTACCCTTTTCTGTAGCAATACAAATTTCTTCCTAGTTATTAAGATTCGTAAAATAGTTTACAAAATTACACTGGCTGCGAATTTTCAGGATGCACAAAGTAAACAGGGGCTTTATATCAAGACACGAATTCTTTCATCTGTGAGTTGGTGAATAATTATTCTTCTTCATAAATACGAGGGTGACTAATACAGTGGATATGCGATAAACATTAAATTGAACAAAATAACTGATTGACAATTCAGTCGACGCCTCTACATTGGGCACCATAATTGGTGTGAAGCGTCGAGGCCTTCAGGAGTGAATCACCCTTTGAAGGAATTTCATCCGCTATCTTTTTTTTTATCCCCGACTGTTATATTCAAATTACCATCATTATTGTTTGCCAATTAGTTCTCGTTAGCCATTGAAAGAAACCCCGACCCAACATGGATTCTTTCACGAGAATCAAACAGCCATGATAATTGTTGACTAATATGGTTTCTCGGCCACCATCGTAAACTAATCTACCTACCCCATGATTATTTAGTCCCCTTTTTCCAGACGAATGAAAAGAGGGATCTAGTTTTTGGGCCACCGAATTGGGCGGTATTCTTGTGCGAGGTATTGTACTGTGTTTTCCAATTAACGATCAATGGGATACGGTTTCCACGTGAAAGGATGCCAGTTTGGAATCGGTTTGTAAAGACTCGAAAGAGCAAGCGAGAGATCTGGAGGGTATATTTTGTTTCTTTCGTTCAGTAACAGACGATTGATAACAGTTGGAAGGCGTCATGTGTTATTAGCTCGATAAACCCCAAACAAATGTTGTCCTGATTTGCCTTTTTTGACCTAAAATGTTCACTTAATTGTCTCTATTATCGTTCATTTCTTAATTTCTTATTTTTTTTTTACTGCTTACAGGTAGTTGAGGACCACGTCGGACGAGAATGCAAATGCCACGGCGTTTCCGGTTCCTGTTCGACGCAAACGTGCTGGACGACGTTGCCGAAAATTCGCGAAGTCGGCGACATCTTGAAAGAGAAATACTACGCAACTTTACAAGTGGAACCGGTCCGGAAAAGGCGGACGCGGAGGCCGGCGTTTCTAAAAGTGAAAAACGCGAAGAACCACAAGAAGCCGCTGGCCACGCATCTAGTGTTTCTCCATCGGTCGCCGAACTATTGCGAGCTGGACGAGACAAACGGTTCGCTGGGGACGGTCGGGAGAAGGTGTAATCGAACTTCGACCTCCACGGACAGTTGCGACCTGATGTGCTGCGGACGGGGCTACAACACTCACCAGTACAAGAAAACGTGGCAGTGCAACTGCAAATTTTACTGGTGCTGTTACGTCAGGTGTAATAAATGTAGTGAACAGACAGAGGAATACACGTGTAAATGACGAAAAATTTACAGATACAATAGAAAAAAACACGAAGAAGAGGTTGTGGACAGGAGTTTTGAAATTAACTTGTCACCAACATGCATTAACGTGTCTTTATTGTGCTTAAATGAGATCAAATCGAGATACATCAGTGGTGTGTGTGGAGTCAAACAAAATAATATTCAAGTTTGGTTTCCAGTTTCGTTTCGCAAAATCTGAATTGTTGCAAAGCTATATAGCTGTGTAGATTGCTGATCAAACGACGATCGTTAGCTGTACTTCGAGTGAACTGGATGACGCAACTCGATGTGACGCTGTGCGACCCAGTGCGACGAGGTGACGGGGGTAACGGGGTGACGCAGTGTGAGTGACGAAGAGTCAACGAACTTTTCAAAATACCGTGATGTGACTTGCGTTATGTGAAGGCTACGGGTAGCCACTGAACTACACACTGTCACGCCTTAGTCAAAGACGAAGCACATCTCATTACTTAGGGCATACCGTCGTTGTAATCTGCAACACGCTCGTCTCTGGAGTTTAAAGCATAAGTTAAACAGATATTGCGCAACCGGTCGGGCTAACTGACGGAGCAAATATTCAAATCGCTATTTTAGTTGTATAAACGAATATGTAATGCCATATCAAATTTGATACCATTAACTCCTTCTCCACACATCGTCAGATATACAGCAACATGCTTATACTATAAACCGTTCACCGTTTTCTCACTGTACATTCGCTATTTTTTTTACAATACACAAACATGGAAAAAATATGGAAAAAATAATGATGCAGCACAGCTGATATAACTTTCTTTCCATAAAACTTATTAAACTTATTAAATTATTAAATAGGGTCAGTACCGTATTTATAGCTTTTTGAAGTTGTGATAAAATCATGATATTTAAACGAGTTCATGTCAGTTTGAAGATGTAACTACGAATTGCCTTATATTTTATATAACATAGCAAGTTTCCAGTTTATGGTGTCCATTACTAAACAGGTTTAGTGGTTTCGAGTTGTAACGCATTGCATTCTAGAATCAACTAGCTACAGTTCTGAGTTAATGTGGAAATGAATGCCTGATAGAACTGATCAAGTGAGAAATCATAGAATCACCATCGTAAAGGTTTACACGGTTTAATAATAACTGTTTAATGCGTGCCTTTCCTCTTGTTAGATTTAAATTCAAATAATGTACTATTTCTCTTTTCACACTTGTTTCTAAATGAGTTTAAAAAAAATATGAACATCTTTGAGATGTGGAATGAGAATGAAAAAGAAGAACATACGGTATCTATCCATCTATCTAAGCTGATTCATCCTCTGTAGTATGAAGCCCTCTTCGAGCGGTGATCCGACATTTGCTCCGGCGACAGTTTCTCCGTTGAAAATATCTCAGAAGACAAAGAGTTAGGGTTTATAAGGTCGCTATTGGGTGTCCTGTTCAGAACAGGGTTAGCGTTAGTGTTAGTGATTGGGTTAGGGTTAGGGTTGCCATTGGGCTTCCAGTTCAGAACAGAGTTAGTGTTAGTGTTTGGGTTAGGGTTGAGGTCAGGGTTAGTGCATGAAACAAAAATCGTCGGATCAATTGTCGCCGAAGCAAACGTTGGACATTCCTTCGAGCATCTTCCATCTCTATTTGTCTCTAACCAGGTCATTCCTGTGTATGCTGTTATATCATCTACGATATATATGAAACAAATAAAGGTCTATAACAGTAATTAAAAAAAAAGTGGTCAACAACTGCTTTTGTGGGGGTAGGGTCATTTTAAATCTGATGCAGTTTTGATAGGGGGCTGCAACTGATTCACCCCTGGATCTACCATAGTATCATATGATGCCATATTGCTCTCAGTATATTGACAACCATGAAAGCCAGTAATTGCAATCTTGTGCACTTATTACACAATCGATTTACATCAACATGTCCATTGTTTTTTGTCACCATCGTTTACATTTCCCAAATTGTTTCCCTTCAGAGATAGCCTTTGTAACGAGATGACCAAATTGTAAATTTTTAATTTAATGTGCCTTTGATTATGCATAATTCCGACACATTCTTGATTTGTTCTGCCATCAAGTCATTGATGGATTCAGCGAAATATCAGATAACCAAGGTCTGCACGATCGAAACTCCCATTATACGTTGAGTTTTGGTCAAACGAACCTATACGTTCAAATGTCTGTATGTTTTTGTAAGTCTGTGAATGGTTATGCATGGGAGGGTTATTGATTTGTAAACAGCGTTATTATAGTGATTGTAATTAAGTTATTATAATGTTTGTAAAATTACATTATTTATTGCCTTGACCCTGCCCATCATTCAGCATTAAATAACATCCTGATGCAGTGGACATTCATACAAATAACAACAAATAAAACAATATACATTTCAGCTTCGAACTCCTTCAAAATCTAGTAATAGTAGCATAATAATTAGTTAATTCATTTTTCTTGGCGCAATCACATTCTACATTGGGCATATGAGGGAAATTGGAAATATAATATAAACAAGTTCATAAAAAAAGTTCATCGTCACGTTAATCTGATCCCCTCTGTACCATTATAATAAATTCCATCGGACTTTAAAAATGATAATCTGATTGTAGTAATAAAAATGTTAATTATTATACCTGTTAACTTATGCGGTTACAAATTTCATGGACAAACTTCATACTTACCAACATTAACCCCAGACAACAAATTTTGGACTAAATAAAATCGTTTTCAAGAAGTCATTTGGTTTCACAGGGACCAACAACAACATACAAATCTGTCATCAACTCTGTCCGTTTGATACAAAACGATTTCGTCCGTGAATTCCCTCGATTAAAAAATGAAATTATAAAGAGTATCAGCTACAGGATCTGTTTGATATTACTCACAAGAATCAATAATGTTTTGCGACATTTACATTTGCATCCGGGCTATTAAAAAAATCACGAGATTTCATTGTGAGCCATAATTAAATTAAGGGTTTGGGAGAAGAAAAAATAATAATCATACCTTGACTCCGATCAATCAAAAAATCCGGATTTGGGTTTTTGAGATTCAGATCAAAACAAAATCAACACCTTGCTTCCGGACTTGATAGAACGCCAAGAAACCATGCACGAAGCTCGGAAAGATATGTTATCTTTTATGTATGACATTACTAATAACTTTCTCGTGTTCAGTAGGTTTCCCCTGTCATTTCAAATTACCATCACTATATTCCCACACTATCCAAAAGTATAATTTTGGCTTTCAAATTCTACAATGCTTAAGTTGTTTGATGTTTCTGTTTCAAAATAACTGTTCAGAGACCTATACGTCTATATGTCAATCATCAAACAGAAGAAAAAAACATCGTATTCATATCTCAAATAATTTGTTTTGTCAGTTTTCTGATCCAAATGTGGGTCAAGTTGTATAACCTTCCGTAACATTGTTTATTTAAAAATTCGAGTTTAGTTTCAATCAAGCTATTTTTATTTTATTCGAAAGAGTTCGCAAGCATTGTGTCAACAGAACACTTCGAATTGTGAACAATCACAACTTATTATGGTTTATACATGTCACCATAGAAATCTAAGCAACTTGAGGTGATTGTATATTATCAGGTAATGATGAGTTTCAATCGCAATTTAAATTCAGATTGAGAGTCATAAAATATTTCTTCATTCAAATGGACGGCAATAACGAATTACATTTATGATAATACACAAATACAGAAACGTTGCCATACGTTCATTACATTGTATCACACATGCAATTGAACGTATATGTATAAAAACGACCCAAGTCCATTTTGGAAACTTGTCTTTATTGTCCCATACGAAACCAAAGATGTCATTTCTATAGCAGAAGTGTATAATTACTAGATATCTACAAATTACGTACTCGAAATTTGGATAACTTGGGTTTTCATCTTTTGGTTTTATATGGGACAATAAAAACCATGTACCAAAATGGACTTGGGTCGTTGTTATATTGAGATAGTCAATGGAGACGGCGTAGCACCGTCAGACGATCGAGTTGCCTGACAGGCAGAAAAGGGGGAGAAGTGAAAATGCAGGGAAAAGGAAAGAAAAGCGAAAGACATTACTTCAAGTCATGGCAGAACGTCATACAAGTATGTCTTTCTCTTGTAAAACAACGATGTCATTACTTACCTCTGCAATTTATCAAATGTAAGGAGTTTAATGAGAAAAAATATTAACAGTGATCATAACATCACTTAATGCCAAGACTGAGTAGCCTTAAAACAAGAAAATGAAAAACAAAATTGCTTCATTACAACTTGTTATACGAAATTTTGATAGCAACATTTCTTTGTTATTCGTCCTCTTGACTTCATTTTCACCGAAAATTTGGCAGAAATACATACGAATCGTTCTTTGAGGACATGCCTGGTGTACCCGACCAGCTACTTAACACGTCTCTCTCCTCCAAACATAACTGCCTGCGTGGCCTTACTGTTGACAGTTATTTTTATCCGTAGAGCACACACCCTTCTTATATTTGAACAATGTATTCCCGGTCGTTCTTCCGGAACCCCACCCTCAGTGTCGGCATACCCAGGCGTTTTTTTTTACCGGGGGGGGGGGGAAAGTTGAAAAGATGCCAAGTTGTGTAGCCAGGTTTTTTTTTCAAATTCGGCTTGCATTAAGGCGTAGCTAAGTAGAACAAAGGGGGTTATGCTCCGATTATTTGGCAAGTAAAAAAAAAGAAAAGAAAAAAGAAAATAAAAAGAGGAATTTTGTATCACGCGCTCAATGAGGGCCATGACCTGCCCTACTCGTTTGTTTTGGAAAAACACCGTTGAAGTCTCCAAATTAACATTCGGTATATTTTTTGTATAGTTGTTAGAACACTGCAAAAAACGGGGCGGGTGTTAAATTTACATCCAGTGGTGCTGGCAATATGAATTACAGACGTGGTGTAAAATGTTTAACTCATGAGTGTGATGTCAACACCAAACGAATTATTTCAAACACAAAGAATAATGGCTTTAACACCAAGAGTATAGAAAAATCAACACTTTTGATTTTGATTAATATTATGCGACACCCTTGGTGTTAAAATTAACACCCCAGCTTGTGTAATGAAGGATATTCCTCTCCTGCGCGAAGCGTATGTTCAAGACAGAAGCAATTATTACCCAACATATCTGAGCATTATTCGGTGATAAAAACGAATGATAATCGAGGGTTGTTCCGTGAGTGACTTCAGTTTATACTAAGATTTTGGGCTCAATCTCTTCCCAGATGACGCTGAAGGTCGTCTAAACGCCTCAAAAGTGGACAGAATAAAAGAGAGTGTTGAAGATGAAATTTCGACTCATAGATCACAAAATCACAAATTTTCGGGCAGGGAGACCATCCACGCCAAAACTATTTTTCCTTCATTTGGTTGACAACACATCCCTGATAATACAAACTTTCCTTGTGGTATCATTTTAGGGGGTGGGTTAACCCCCTTCTATGCCCCCTGTTGGACCCTGATAGTCAGACAGTACTTTTAAATTATGGCGGCACCATGGTAAAATCTCAGGAGGGTGAAACTTTCAAAGGGCCGAAAATGACAACCCCCCCCCCCGACTGTCACGTATTACACTGCGAAAACCTCCTAAATTTCAGTATTTTCAGAATTTCAGGGGACAGCCACCACCTCTGACCCCCCTCCCCCCCCCCCCTTTCGGCGCCGCCCCTCCTCTTAATGCTTGTAATGACGGCCACTTCACACCAACACACCTATCCTTTT
>JZLH01S0012331.1:4812-19338 GCA_001188425.1 Eucidaris tribuloides
ACACTGCCCCCCCCCCCCCGGGAGGCGCCGGCAACTGACAGGCATAAGTTAAGAAAACATTTGAGTTCTTGCCAACCAATCAGATCGCACGTACACATTGCTAAAACTGACCAAGCATGACCGATGCATGCCACCCGACGAGTGTTAGTCACGCCGTAGTAATGTATGCACTGCTTGAATCGATATGCTCCTCCCCCTATGACTGTTTCTGCAAGTTTTATCTTAAGATAAGGCTTGCAATGACATAAAATAAACACAAATTAACTAATTTATAGGGCCTTGCTGAGTGTGAGTGTCACACAGTAGCCCTTATTTAGGGTGTCTTTATCACCATATACCATAATTCTCACAATACTCTCAATGCCTCTTTATTTTTTAACTTATGCCTGTTAGTTGCTGGCGCCTTCTCCCTTTAAGCGGTCATTTTGACTCGGTATGATTCTCACTTAGACTAGCTTATCTACGCTCGGGATTGGGATAAATTCAAGAGCAATACGCTCGGGATTGGGGCAAATTAAAGAGCAATCTATGACTTAGACTACTATTCATATTAGGGCCTACAAAAATTAGGGTCCCTATCGGCATAATACAAAATGGGCCTCGTCATGCTAGTCATAATGAGGGTCGCTACCGTATAGTGACTGAATACTGATCGACCTTTATGCAAGGGGCCCTCTTCTTCGATTATGACTAAAGCGACCCTTATTGACCTTTATGAATAGCGGTCCTTTATGAACCAGTGAAGGTTATCCCATGCGCTATTTGTCTTCAAGTTCGCTCGCTGCGGATGGAAAAGTTTGGCCGGGAAAATTCCCGATAGGGCCTATTTTTTCGGGGGCCTTGTTCTCTCTCCCTCCCCTCCCCCCGACCCCCCCCCCCACTATTTGAGTTTTCGCTCGCTGCAGGGAACCAGGGTCCAGGGAACCAGGGACCGTGAGGGGGTAAACTGGGTGTGATCCCCCCCCCCCTATTATTACTTGGCCGGGATGTGCTTTTTAGGCGGGCAAAAAATGTTTTGAACGTCGTCGTTTTTTGTTGTTGTTTGTTTTTGTTGTGTTTTTTTTTTGGGGGGGGGCATGCTTCTTCGACCGTGCACCCCCCCCCCCGTTCAAAATGGTCTAGTGACAGCCCTGGTGGGAACAATTTGGCCGGGAATATTTTTCTCAGCAGAGTTTCGCCCCCTTTATACGATTTTACCCTGGCACTGCCCCTGACTCCAACTTGGACTTCACTTTCCACTTGAACTCGTTTTCATCCCAATACGAAGTAATTCGTAACTAGCATTACCAGCAGGGACGTAGCCATGTACATGGGGTGGGTGGGGGTAAGGGGAGGGGCACATCCTCTCCCTTACCACCCCCCCCCCAAAAAAAAAAAAATCCGAAAGTTTTTTGTTGAAACTCTATCACCCCACTGCTGGTTGGCTACTTTCATTGCTCTATACATAACAGTATACATAATAATTTTCATATGAAATTTGTGTTTACATTGTTGACCCACAATTTTTTAAAAAAGCCTTTCGATAATCCCAACCCATTAAAAAGATACATAATGTCAATGTGGTATTGTCTATTTTTTGTTTTCGTTTATCTATTTTTTTCCTTCTCTCTGATTATTCTGTTTCCAATATATACATATTTGGCAATTATCGTACTTTTTCGGATCCTGCTGCTGTACGGTATAAGTCTTCTTTCATGTATTGGTTCCATCATAATTATTTCTCATGATTTCGCTTGCCTATACGATCTTGATTATAACATTGATTAATTTGTAAGTTTTGTTAATACATGTATCGTCATTTATTCTATTTTTATATCATTGTATGCATGTTATATTGTTACAAATGTCATTTTTTTGAGAAATATGAAAAATTAATTGAAATGGAAATTGAAATGGAAGAGGGCGGCCATTTCCCATTTTAAAAAATAACATCCGGATGGCAATTAATAATGTCAGAAAGTCCATCAGTTTACATCTTACCCCTCTCAGATAACCACAAATTTATCAGGGAAACAGCCCCCCTCCCCTACACCTCTCCCCATTTCATAAAAGTTGTCAGCTCTGACAAGTTGGCAGACCCTGACAGTTACCATAGAAACAGTCAGTGCGCAGTGCTTCTTAGCCAATCAAAACCAAGGATTTTACTGAACTTTTTGGATATTTTATCCGACAAGTCCTTTCATGAAACCGCCCCACTGCAATCGATATTTCGAAATGTGCATCACCCATGAAAATAGTGGGGGGGGGGGTGCGGGCAAACAAATCCATAATTTAAGTTAAACTTTCCAAATTGTAACCCAATAATAGATTGTGTCAGGGATGTGCAAGTCCATTACTTCCCTTCATTATCAATACCAAACGGTAGTTTAGTACTTACAAATGGTGTGTTGAAAGTTTGAGATCCATACGTCATGAATTTGTTGTTTTATGAGAAAAACTAATAACGACATGTTACCACGGAATGTTGTTCTTTCCGTGAGTTTAAATTTTGCTCAAATTACGAATCGCGGTTACGTGTACCGTCGCAAGACCAGCGGAGCGCCCTGATTGGATAACGGCTAAACTCCACGTGACCTTCGGCTAACGGCTGATCGGACAATTTTGGAACGGCCCGTGCACGTCGGCGTCACAGATTGTTTTTTGAAAATGCTTCTGAGCAATTTGAAAAAGGATGAAGTTTCCGTGAAGTTTAACCGTCCAGATTTTCACCAAAACTCAATATTTCACCCCAAGCCTCTATGAGAGGTGTTCATTTATAGTAATCTTCACATTGGATATGATTTCAGCTGATTTCATTCATTTAGATGTTTTTTGACGTGCAAATCAATGACACAATCTTTAAAACGCAGTGGGAGCACTACAAAACCATATAATAACTTAACATAATAATACTACTAAACATACACAATTTTCAATTTGTAAAATGTTATAGCATTTTTATATTATTGCAATATTTGTAATTATTGAGTGCGCAGAGCGTGTCCAAAATATTGACATTTTCTTTAACCCCCCCCCCCGCCAACCCATCCGAAAAAATGAAGGCCGCTGGTTAAAGGCCTATAGTTCCTTATATCCGGTTAAAACAGGTGACAACTTGCTGCGCGATTTTAATGAAACGTATAGTCGACTCTCTGGGAGTGAAAAACAAAATCACTTTTAACGAGTGAAAAGGGAATTCAGAGTGAAGTTGGCGTGACTTCAGGGATCACTCGGATCGACCTATATACAGTCACAGAGAGACAGAAAAAAAAAATGATTTTCACTCCAAAGACATCCTATTGTTCTCTTTAAAAAATTCACTCGCTTATAAGAGTGAACTTCCATAACTTCTTTCAAGAGAGCAATTTTACGATATTTGTTATATTTTGACGTCTTATTGCTTGGCACCCGTTCTGATATTTTGATGTGTTCCCAGCCCACCCCGCAACAACAAGCCTATATGCCCGATCTGCAGTAACGGATGAACTGATCTACAGTTCGGATATTCAAACAGTTTGTGGTTTGTTTGTTTTTCGTGTTTTGTGACGATTACACCCCCCCCCCCACCACACACACTCAAATAACAATGTAAGTTCTTTTACCCCTATCTGAAGTAATTTAGCAGCATAGGCCCCTATTTTCCAAGATATTTGACAACTATCTCGGGCCTTCTTGGAATTTCCAGAAATTTCACCCCTATATCTCTACTTCAAAATTTTCGGGAAAATATTCGACCATACTCCCTATTTTAGTATTTGTGGGGTGAATTCACCCGAGAAGCCGTGCCGAAAACGACTCCCTTAAAAAAGTGAAAAAGTGGTATGCGCATCAGTGGTGGGGGTATAGACGATGATGATGATGATGATGATGATAATGATGATGATGATGATGATGATGATGATGATGATGATGATGATGATGATAGTGAGGAATATAGGACGTACGAGGAGGAGGAGGAGGAGGAGGAGGAGGATGGTCTACGTTTTTTAGAAAAGGAAGTGGCACGACCATCCTTACTAGGAATCTTTGATTGGTAATTGGCATCAGCTTGGGTACCGGTCATGGACAAAAGTTTGGAATATATTTTCTTCCAAATGCGTTTTCAATCATATCAGGAAAAGGTTTCTTGTCTTGAAGTAGAGACATGGGCAGGCGCGGTTCTAGACCGGAAAATTTAGGGGGCCTACTGGGGGCTTCGGCATTCGCGGCAAATCCTAGTTCCAATGTTCTTTTCTCGCGCCATCCCATGCCGACCAAAGTCGCTCAGCGGTGGGGGGGGGGGGGGGGGGTGTTTTTATGATCAACTCAGTCCTGAAAAGGTCGCTCTCAGCAATTTTTTACCCTTCGAATTCATTGGGCGGGCTTGGGCAAATTTTTGGGGGCTTGAAGCCCCCCAAAGCCCCCCCCGTTAGAACCGCGCCTGGACATGGGCGGCGGTGTCACCCCTAATGACGGGAATTCTATAGGCCCTACTGTTTTCCGAAAATATCGCCCTCCTATTGATGTTGATTTTCCTAGTAAAAACAAAAATGGCGGGCAAAAAATGCTTTTTGTCATCGTCGGCCCCTTGCCATCGCTTGTCGGACGCTGTTCGGTTTGCATTTTGGCCAGTAAAAAAAAATTGTTTGGCAGGCAAAAGTTTCCCAACGGATTTCGCCCCTCCTAAAATTTCACCCTGGCGTCGCCCCTTAGTCGAGCTCATTTGAACTTAGTAATGATATACATGTTCTGCATGGGTAATTGATCATTATTCGTAAGAAGTATGCGCTTTTAAAAAGGGCTACTCAAAGAAATAAACATATTCCAAACTTTTGTCCAGGACTGTAGTTTTAAATTATTATGGACCCCGGATGCGGCTGGTGGGGGAAAATAGCCACGGCGGTTTTCGATCTGCATGAGTAAAATAAATGAAACAAATATCAAGGGTTATTAATAACAATGTATCGAATAATCAACTTGTGTTTAGATCAGCTTCCGTTTAATCTCAAAGTTTTACATGTTTAATTCATAGGGAGAGGTACACAAACTATAGGCCCTATCCTCATCCTGACAGAATGCAATTTATGTTCAACATAGCTACAAGAGGGAGGTACCAAATCACTTCTTCATAATTTCATCAAAGACTACCAATTAAAAAACGAAATTGAAAGGCAGATCTTACGTGTACATTTGAGTTTTTGGTGCGTACACGAGTAACACGATAATACTTATACCGAAAATGAGAAATTTTCAAATCCACAAAATTGGAAATGAAAGTTTGGGCCTGGTGATAATTGACAAAACTATAATGAGAGATGGCGCTAGACAGTTTCTTTTTCGCCTCTTATTTATCAACATGGCGACTCCCATGGAAGTTGATCGACAGTGGAGAAAGGCAATCCAGACGCGTTTTCGGAGGAGAAACGAACGAGAATGTATTCCTTTCAAAGCTTTATTTGAAACACGTAAGTTTCTCTGTGGTCGTAAGGTGTGGAATGGTATAAAGTTACTGTTAAGCTCGTCTGAATTAATCTTTGGCGGTTTCCTCTTACTTAGCTCTTGACTTCGTTCGCTCGCTCACTGTTTTTGTATGCGTACGTTCAGCATGAATGAGTGTGTGACTGAGTGATGAGTAATGTGCTAAAATGGTTGTTTACATCTTTGCCATTGCCTGGGAAGTGTTGGTTGTTGCTCAATCGGGCGTTTTGCGTACCGGTATTTTGTGCGCAGTAGAGTCACTCATATTAATGAAAGCCAAAGGAAGTATATTTTTTATTGGCAAGTAGTAATTTTAATGATTTAGAATGTTAGATTTAGTATCTTTTGATTTTACTTTTATGTGAAAAAAAATAGGTTTTGACTTGTTGTTATGATTATGAACAAAAATCAGTGTACATGTTGGATGATGTGACATTAGACTCTAATCCGATGAGATCTGTGAAAGCCTTAAATCAATGGAGTCTATTCTGTTGCTTTCCGTAGTTTAGCAGACTCCATGGAGGCAACAGATCTCATTGGACTAAAATCAATGACCCTTTGTGTCCCCAAAAGTACCATTTTGACACAAGTTCATCATTTTTCCAAGAATCTATAGACTAGAGGATATGGAACACTAACCAGGCAAGCTGTACCATGCCTAGTTATAGTGCTTCAGAGAGCTAGACGCTGCCCTTCCAGCTGTGTAAGGGTGATTCAGGATTCCATCATACTGTAGACGAGGAACAGTTTTTTTTAATTTTTTTTTTACTTCCACAAATCACACAATGCAAATTTGTTGTACCATTTTTGCTGTGTATTTATACATTACCACATGACAACACATCATGCCGGTATAGCTTCCTGTGTGAGCCGATTTGAGGGATTACATCATCAAGTATCGAGTCAAGTGTCAGTGGCATTATCAGTCACGGACATAGATTGAGGATAAATTACACTAGCAAACTCAAGTGACATTTGTCATGCTGCACAGATGTTCAAATTTCACATAAATTTGCATTCACTGGAGTTGTAGCTTGACCCCATGTACAATTCTTATGCAAGGCCAAAAATTGCATTTTTCAATAGATATATGAAATGTTTTCAGCTTTAATGAATAAATCCATTATGATTTCTTCAGTTCAGGTATGAAAATTTGGTTCAAAACAGTTTCGTTTGTTAAATAAAAAATCATCTAAAGTTTTTAGGTGCCAGATTTTTGGAACCTTGTCCCATGCTCTCACACAGGAATGAACATTTACCAAGAGGAGAATACAGACAGGCATAAGGGGAAGTATAGCATCTATAGCACTATATACCCCTTACTTGTGTAGGTGATAAATTTGGTGCTAATGGCTGCACTTCCACATCTGTCACCAGGGTCCAGGTACCTAAAATAAATTTTAACCCTCTCTGCCCCTCAAGAAAGTGTTATAAACTCCCCCTACCTTCTAGAAAATGCCAAATAATTATAAGGGAAAGTAAAATCTGAGGAAAACAAACTGGCAAAAAAAGCTGCCATGTACCACCCCAACACTTAAAGCCACCATGAATATATCAAATAGATTGCCAACTTCAAATGCCAGCTATTGTTTGATAACTTCCAGTAAGAACTCTTTACCCACCTATGTGTAAATTTAAAAAAAATGTGATTGGGTAAAAGACACAAGTAGCATCTGAGAGAAAATTAAACAGATTACTTGTGGTTTAGTTGTAATGTTAGTGGAAAAATTTGGTTGTAGACACCCAATACAAATCTGCATTAGCGCCCAAATTTCTTTACACATTCATGAAAAACAGTATATATTATGGAACAAAAAACAATTTAAATTGTAGAAGAAATGAGAATGAATTCAATGTCAATATTTACAATACAATACCAAAAAATTTTTGGTTTAAATTTCTGAAAAGAAAACAACTTCAATTTAAGAAAACAGAAATACAATTCTAAAAAACCTAGGACTTTAAAGGCATCGTATAAGACTGTTTTCAGTTTAAAAAATCTGAGCTACATGATTCCTCATGCTACTGGTGTCTCTGATAAGGTCTAAAAATGAAGTCTTGAAAAAATTGCAGTTTAAAGCGATCATTAAGTGCTTCTAAAAAGTGAAAGTCATTGAGCGACCATTCCCGTTTTCCTCCATAGACTGCTGTGTTGCAGAATTTCCTATCGGCTGAGATTTAATTCATGTGCCGACTTTGATCTGTACATATTTTATGAGTGACCGCATAACTCTCTAAAGTTCTGTGTTCTAGGGTGTTTATTTGCCCATCCAACACTACCAGATATGTCAGATAGCACAGTTTGACATTTTTTTTTAAATAAGGCTTCCACAAAGTTATATAGTGTCTTTAATGAAAGAGTCTTGTTTCTGCTCTTCAGTATAATTCATATCTTATTTTTGCTCTATTCTTTTGATGACCCAGATTCAAAACTATCCGGCCAGATAGAGACGGTGCGATCACAGAATGTCCTCCTACAGGTTCAGGTGGAAAGGTTACAGCATGAGAATGAAGAGCTGCAGGTGAAAGTAACAACAGGGTATGTGTGGAATGAAGTCATTTACAATCCCATGTTTTTAATAACTAGGATAAAGAATAATCCAGGAATGGGGAAACTTTGAAAATCATAGAAGAAAAATGCATTTTTGTGGTGTATTTTTTCAAAGTGATTAGAAATAACTTATACTTTGATATAGAGAACAAATGGAATCAGAAGTGTTTCTTTACTGTTTTACACCATTATCCAGGACCTTTTTCAATGGGGTGGGTAAATCAAGAAAACAGACTTTTTACAGTGGCCGCATTTTGTTTATGTGTGGGAGGGGCTGACCATCCTATAACAGGTAGGGTCCAGGGACCCACCTAACAATCTCTTGTAGGGTCTCGGGTGGGGGCTCAGGGGGCGGAGCCCTGAAGCTGACGAGTTCTAGTGGTTTATGAGCTTATTTGCCCCTCTGATGACAGTATTGTTTTGTTTTTAAAAACCACTCCACTTTGAGACTTTTTTGCTCTCCTGTGGTATAAATTTTGTATTATGAACAGCTGATGGCAGGTTATTTTAGAACATGTTGATAACATTTATCGGGGGTCACAAGTGAACAAAGTGTGTATTATATGTGCTTCTTTAGAGACAGTACCTAGTTGAAAGCATTTTTACCAAGCTACTTCATTGGAATTTACACAAAATTGAAACAGAACTGAAAACAAAGTCTTTAAGTATATCCTCTTAATTTTAGAGTTCAAACATTAACTTGCCCATTTGGGGAAGTTAAATTAATTTCCATAAATTTTCACTTACCCAGGAGCAAAATTTACTTGTCCTGGCAAGTGGGCAAGTGTTAGTGTTAAGCCCTGCTGTAACATTCTGCTTTCCAAGTTTCTGGGCAGCAACATGCAAACAGATCAAGCATTTGATCTAATCTTATTCTGGAGGGTGTTATCTCCAAAATT
This sequence comes from Eucidaris tribuloides, assembly GCA_001188425.1. Lineage (NCBI taxonomy): Eukaryota > Metazoa > Echinodermata > Echinoidea > Cidaroida > Cidaridae > Eucidaris > Eucidaris tribuloides. Next base: position 13,699 of record JZLH01S0012331.1, read on the forward strand.
TTATGTATACAGAGTGTACAGCAAATATTATGCAAATACTATTAATTTTCTGTGCAAACATTTCATAAAATGTAGTGGCAGGCTTATATAAGCTCAGAGAAGAGTTTGATTCTTGGATACTTGAATCTGGTTAACTATGAAATTGTTGTCAGTGTAGCCTAGCGTGGTTGTTGTGCCACTACCCTGAAAGCAGCAGGTCAGAAGTTCAGTTTTAGTTGAGTCATTCTTTTCTGAGTCCTCAGAGATAACAGATAACAGTATTTCATCGTATTATATTTTGGGGTATGATTATATACGGAGAGCACAGCAAGAATTTTGTTTTGTTTTGAAATAAAAGTATTTTGCCTGAACCACAGCCAAACACTAGACTACCATTTAAATTTGATTTACCATACACACTCTAAATAACCTTTTAAGTAATAATAAATAGCTGTACCTTACAGGGGTGAAACTTCCCAAGATTTTTCTTAAATCTTTGCTCCAATCCTCGCTCATATTTTGTTACTGTAGTTTGCTCTTATTGATTTATTACATCACGTGTAAGTTTGTGCGTATTGGGTTCTGTCTTAATGTATATTGTTTGATTTTCTGTATATTTGTATTTGTATTTGTATTTTTATGAGTGAAACTAAATTAATTCATTTCAATTCAAAAATCAAATTTGGACTTTTAATAGAAAGAACGTGATTTGAAAATCAGTGGCTTTAAGATGGAAGCTCCCATTTGCAACTTTTAGCAAGTACCAGGTTACTTTAAATTTGGCTTGAATCAATGATGCACCATGACCACAATGATGATAAATCTTGCATTCCAAGGTGCAGTAACTGATTTTTAAGGAATAAAACACAAACCCACTTATGTTGTTTTACTGATATTTGGTTGGTAAATTAAACAATATAATCTACTGCTTCTTGAAATTCAAATGAACAATCTCAATCAAATTGCAGCCTTATGACACCGCCACACACTTATTCATTCTAGCGAGAGTTCACTATCAAATATAGTAGCAGTCAAGCAAATTCCAATTTTGACTGCAAATGGGAAATCCCACCTTTAATGGTATTTTATCATGCATTTCATTGACTCTGGTTGTTTGAATTTAAAGTCATGTTCACATTCATTCTCTTGTTATGTTGTTGATGATGTTGTTGACTGTTATGTTGTTGTTGATGTTGTGGGCGATGATTTTACCAATGACGTTGTTGATGGTGATGATGATGTTAACTTGATGTTGTTGATATTATTTAATGTTGTTGATGAAGATGTTGGTGATGTTGTGAATGTTGCGGATGTTGTGGATGCTGTTGATGTTGTGGATGATGCTATTCAATGAAGTTGTTATTGTTGATGTTGTAGAGGGAGATGATATCAATTACTGTAAACATGGAATATTTTGTGGTGTGGAAATTTTCAGGCATTTCATGTGCGCCTAAGCTTGCACGAATATAAAAACACCGTTTTTGCACTTCAAACTTTACCATTTGCAGTTTGGACAGTGTGTGCATGTGTGGCCAGCTGCCGAGGCAGTGTTGTGTCGCGTGCGGCTGCGTGGTCTCTGGTTTGGCTGTCTGCAGAATTTCACCGATGCAAACTTTGCAAGCATGAAAAATCAATCGCACAAAAATTTCCACTTTTACAGTAAGTTGTTGTGCATGATGTTGATATTTTTAATATTGTTGGTGATGATGTTATTGATAATGATGATGTTGATGTTGTTAAAGGTTAGTGACATAATTGGGAACGCTTGAAAATGCCTCAAGAACCAAATGAGTTGAAATATATACCAACTGTACACCAGCTGGAGTAGATTTCCCAGCTGGAAGGATCTGTCTGTAATTTGTTTACTTAACCCGTTGGCTACGGGAACCGGATGTGCCCTGTGGTAACTCTATGGGATTTTCAAAATCTCGGAGGCAATGGGTTAAGAAGAATCAAGCATGAACATGCTAGTATTTTAATTTTATCGGGGCGCGATATAAATAGGACCCATAGAGAGCTACACAGCAGGTTTGCGTGCCACGAGAGATATTGACATTAGTTATTTTAGAATGAGTCAACGTTTGACTACAAGATTTTCTCAGGAGAATCCTTGCATAGTTTACTTGATTCTAGAGTAGTTTCAGCCCAAGTTGAGGACTAACCCCAAACATGTCATTTACCTTTAATATTATAGTTGCCATTGTTGTTGTTGTTGTTTAGTGCTGCTGCCGGAAGCCCAGGCAATGTTGGCAAGGATAGCAAGGCCTACCACCAGCTGGAGAAGAAATGCTTCAGTCTCCAAGAAGAACTAACGACCTTCATCGCAAGAAAGGAGAGGTGAGCCATGGTGATGTGTATTGTTGTAAGGGTTCTTAACTGGTTGGAGATATTGATTTCAGATTACACACATTCTCCATAGACCGCCAGCCAGGATATCTCTTGTCATAAATATTAACGTTGTTGGAGATGATTGATCTCACTACAACAACATTTCTATAGAACTCACACGAGATATTTTTTAGCTTAGTCTCCAGTGGGTTAAAGAGAATGAAACCAGACATTTTCTGGGTCTAGGACTATTTCCCGCAAGGGACAACTTCCCCGAGGACAACTCTTCTGAAGGCAACTTCCCAGGGATATTTAGAAATATTTTTTCGCAGATTTCAAAAATTTGAGTTGCTCTCAGGGAGTACTCTCGGGGGATTTTCCTTGGGGAGTTGTCTCTGTGAGTTGTCCTCTGAGGAGTTGTCCTATGGGTGAGTTCTCGGGAGTTGTCCTTTGGGAGAGTTTCCTCGTTATGGTGAGATGTCTGGGGTTAAGATGTCATGTGGGAGGTTGTCCTGTGGGGGGCTGTCTCTGTGAGATGTCCTCTGGGAAGCTGTCCACTGGGGAGCTGTCCTCTGGGTGAGATGTCCTCTGGGTGAGATGTCCTCTGTGAGATGTACTCTGGTGAGCATTCAATTTGGGAGTTTCTGATACAATTTACTGTATACGTGGTAATTTTCACGGTGGTTTTATTTTCGCGAATTTCGCGAGTCAGTTATCGCGAAAATTTCCACTTTGGTTCATGTCTATTCACACTAATGAAAGCACCACGAAAATCATGAAAATTAGCACGCGCGAATTTTGAAATTTTGTCCAAAACGGCGAAAATATCTCTACGTGAAAATATTGGCATATACAGTATTTGCATTCGTCCGGTACAGAACAAGAGAAAGAGCTGATTTTGCTGAACCATTCAAGACTTTTGAATGACCAAAATGCAGGTTTTTGTAATTGGAGGTATTTTTAAATTAGCAACTCTGCCATTTTCTGTGATGAGAGTGTGAACAGTATCCATTAATTTTACATAGTAATTTTTACAAATTTAGATTTGTCTGGGATGTCAGTAGAGAAAGTGACCAAATTCTTGTAGAAAATCATGTAGAATCATTTTTGCTGTGACATACTTCATCAACAAGTTAGAGGAAATTGGAGTTTTGATGAAACATTTTTAAAAAAGTGAAAATTTGTGTGCAAAACCAATGGGGAGTACTCCACATTCTGATCACAAATTTGACAAAGTTGCCAAATTAAGTCATTGGCTACAGGAACTGGATGTGTCCTGTGGTAATTCTATGCGATATTCAGAATCTCAGAGGCAACGAGTTAAGCCAGGAGTTAGATAAATAGCTCTCCCAACTGGTTGTGTGTTCTCTGGTACCCTGTTTATCAACTGATAATATGCTCTGTGAAACGCAAACAGTGTGCAGATATAGATTGTGGACTCCACATGTATGACGTGTGTTGGGGTTTGAACATTGTTCAGATATCGGGGAAGTGACTAGACAGTACTCAGACAAAATTGTGATATGAAGGGAAGACACATTGGTCTTCCATATCACAGTAAATATATTCAAGTCCACACATACTCCATTTACTCTTGATTTTTATACTCCATTTACAAATTACAGAAATTAATATATTGATTAAACATATATTTAGATAACTTCAAGACAGAGGCTAACATATGTACTAGAGCTCCAATGTAAAAAATTGTCAAACTTTGATATGTAGAATACATAAGTTTGGAAAGTTATGCTGCCACTAGCAAGATATGCATCAGTGAACGTCACCCATGAATTTCCACTGTGGTAGAGTATAAAATAGCCTAGATCTACACACAGTAAGTCTATGGGAGGAAATGGGCAGGTGAATCTGGTCAACCTGAGTACTTGTAGATTTTCACTCACTTTATTAAAGCAGTTAAATAGATAGATTTTGAAATCGCTACTCAGGACTTCCATTCTAGACCTTATCAAGAAAAACTTACAGGCAAATGGAGAGATTTTTTTTTTAATTTGTGGTCATTGTTAGCCCTGTGGCTTTAAGATCAACATACATTGTATCCTCCCAGGGATGCAATCTTGTAATTACTGAAGGGATAGTTTTGGAGCATATTGGGTGATATTTATCATTTATACAGGTTATGTGTATTTGTGTACTTGTGTGGTGGTGTGTGTGTGTGTGTGTGTGTGGTGTTGTGTGATGTGTCGTGTTGTGTGCTGTGTGTGTGATGGCTGTGTGGTAGTTTATGTGTGGATGTGTGTGATTGGTGTGTGTGTGCTATGTGCGTGTGCGTGTGGCGTGGTGTGTGTGGTGTAGTGTGCGGTGTCTGTGTCTTCTGTGTCAGCACGTATGTACACTGATGTATACTTAATGGTATTGTGTATGCCCACCTGAAAAGTGTGACTTCTGTGGACAACATGAAACCCTTTTACCTTGTGAACAGGAGGTGCTTCATGACAACTGTTGGACGGGGGTCTGTGCTCTCAGGAGCTATGAAAGGTGGTCATTGGTCGTCAGGTGGGTCAGCCCGTCCCTGATTGGCGTTCACAGCAGAAAGAGTGTATGGAATTTTGTGATGTGCCCATGATTTAAAACCCAATGTCTAACCCAAGAAATGCGTATCAGACTTAAGCGCCACAGTATAATTTCGGCTAAATCAATCTACACACGAAGACTTCATCAATCATAGCAGGCAAGGTCAATTGCTATATCAGGCGGGTGTGGTAAAAAAATTAAGGGTAATATCAGACAAAAAAACGTATATTTGTCATGTGATATTATGACACCCACCTCATAGTGTGGCACTTGTCAGTTATGAACGGATCATGGTTCAAACAATATGACTTGTGGAGCAGTGTTGTGAAAGGAAGGCACACTCTCTTTTTACGCTTTACGAGAAAATGTATGGTTTTACACTTTTTCTAGATTTTCGGATTGAAAGTGCTACAGATTGTGACAAAGATACTGTGTTATAAATTGTGTTGCGAATTTTTAGCACCAAACATCAATTGAACTAAATTAAACAAAAACAATGTTCTCAACCTAACTAACAATTTAGAGATTTACTTAGTAGAGCTGTTGTTTAATAAGATGGAGAGTTGGTAGAGTGCTATTTAAAATTTCCACCCGGCAAAATGTATCCTGAGTGAACATGCTTGTGTGTCCTTACACTGCAGTACTATCATCTTCATAACGTGTACAAGGTCAACTGGCAGAGCAAAGGCCTACCACGCATTCATATAATTAAGTAATTAAAATGGAACGCGGTTGAGAAGAGCAATTAATTTGCATTTAGCTATTCGAGAATTGGAACGTACACGATATGTGTCAGTT
>JZLH01S0012331.1:19490-31727 GCA_001188425.1 Eucidaris tribuloides
AAGAATGAGCCTAAATTCATTATAATTGGATGAAGGATAGCTCTGATGCATCAAGTTCAATCAAGAAGAGGACTGAAAAATGTAACGCCACCAGGTATTTGGGGGTCCCACCATACAACACATGACCAAGTATAATTTACTTCTATTTATGCAAATTTGTTGTATTTTCCAGAATGCCCAGCAACTTATAGACCTGACAGGACAACTCAAAAGCAAAGAGAAAGAATGTCAGAAGTGTGAGGAGAGGTAAGTATGGATGACGTTAGTTTGCCTCGGTATACTGATTTTATATTATCAGCAGAAAGCCCAACCCCTGTGTGAAAGTTGGTCAGGAATTTCGGTCCACTTTTGAAGCAGGGTAATTTTGTTTGAATAAAGAAAGATTTCTGTTTACTTTTTGTTAGAAGTATACACCATTGTAAAGAATTGTACATTCTGCCTGGAAATATTGACCCATTGATTTTTAATCATTTGAATCTTTGAATCTGCACTAACCAGTTGGTGACTGCATTTGAGTTACACTAATTATCTAGTGTTTATATGGGCAATTCCATGAATTTTTGGACAAATCATATAAATTGCTCTATCTCGAATCATATTACATTTTAATAGTTTGAATGGGTGTGAATCATGAAGAAACAACGGGGGACATCATTTCTACTCTAAATTTTATGTCTTCAGCAGCACCCTCTAGGAGAATCAGAACCATACATGAAATAGTACATGTGGGAATAGTGTGAATAAATCTCAGTTTTATGAAAAATTATCATATTTTTCTGCTGTTTTGTCCATGCCAACAGCCTCTTCTCATTGTTTTGAAAGTAATGAAGCCCCACATATGCATACTAAATCTGAAAAAGACATGAATAAATGCAAATTTTTGTGGATGGACAAAATGTAACGTAACTAACCGTAACGTAGCTGACCATGTTTTTGATATTGTAGTTAAAAATGAAAAGATTTTTATCATTAAGTTATATATCAAATGACTTATCAAGACACCAGAAATAACATGAATACCACAGTTTGTTTCAGTTGAAAACAGGTTGATGAAACTTTGAGGACAAAGACTTGTCATTTTTTTCCATGTCCTCTGTATGTAACGTAACTAACCATAATTAAAGTTCTTGTTATTACCCACTAAAACATGTCTCATGATTTTGCTTGATGTTGTGAAGTAGGTACCAGTCTAGAGAACCGACAGTACCAAAACAGAAAAAATGATATCAAAGCATATTCATGTAGAGCCAAATGTTGAGTAAAGTTTGTCATAAAGTGTAATGTAACTAATCATGGAATTGCCCATATATTCATAATGTTATGATGATATGTCATATGACATTGAGTACAGCAAGGAAAGCAAATCTACACTTCTTTTACTTTTCAAATTTATATACCCTGAATTTATAGATTCATAATGTTATGATTACTATGTCATGTGATGATGAGTGCAGGAGAGAAAACAAATCTACACTTCTTTCACTATCAGATTTGAGTACCCTGAACATTTCATTGTTCTTTTCCTGACAATTGGTACTAAATAATTGTACATGTCAGGCAGTCTGTGTTCATGTGTATACATTCGTGCTGTTATTCCGGTGCAATTTATTATTTACTGTATTTCTTTCTTTTCTTCTTGTAGTTTAAATGAAGCCTTGATCAGAGTCGGTGCTTATGAAGATGAGATTAGGAATTTAGAGACAGCCATCTTGGAATTACGGAAAACAAATCAGGTGAAAATTAAGAAAATGTTTAAAAAAGTATGATATAAATTAAAATATTTCATTGCTACATAGAGAGAGATTTATAGTTCCATTAACAAAATGGTTTGTTTGTGCCCCCTAATAAAACAGATCTTCAGTTTCTAGAAAATTGATTCATAAGTTTAAAAATTATATTAACTCTAATAAAAAGTCCATCAATTTAAATAAAGTAAATCAAAAGTAGAAAAAAAGGAGATTAGTCAAAATGAAAAAAAAAGGCTTTGTGGGGCTAAGAAAAGTTTGAGATGGTTCCATATTTTGAGAAAAAGATGAATAGCTTCATTGAAAGACACCTATACAAATGGGTTTATTTTATGAAGAAAATAGTAGACATGTTTAAAAAAATGGTTCATTTGGTTGATTGTTGCGTCTTTAAAGGGCGTATAGTAAGAGGTCAGTAGTCCAGGTATGATTTTATTGGTATGAAGTAATGCTTTTCAATCTATATCAAATTGGGTAGGAGTGTGAACTGCAGAGGCATACCTATCGACTGCACGCAGTTGAATGCTTAAGTGTCAGCTAGCTTGACACTTTGTGGCAGTTTGTTCATAAGAGTCAAAGCTGCTGACTAAAAAGAATTTGCTTTATGAAAACAAATCTTTACCTGAGGGACTAGTATTAAAGATTGGGAGCTGGAATGAAAATTTCTTGTTGTGGTGCACACGTGAATGAGTTCTTAAAGGTGAGATGAAGCAATATTTGGCACATTTTGAGTAGTTAGCCTGAGAATGTTAACCTTGAGTTATTTTGCCACTTTTATGTCCTAAAGGGAGAAAGGACTGATCTAACAATTAATAAGTTCCCACCGTCATATTTGCTATCTATTCCTCTCACTGTCAATCATAAAGAATTATTCAGTCACAGAACCTATCTTGTGATACATACATATACGGTACACAATACACCTGTTACTAAGTGTGCATGTTGCAATGTACACAGGCCAGTCACACGATGCGCATTCTTTTAACTATACACTGGCAGGCTTCACGCCTCAAGCCCATTCATCTCGAACAAGATGACCATTATTCAGTAGTAATCACTCAATACAAGGATCTGGTGGTAAGTTAACTCTCATTAGTTCTATTTTGTCGCTAGCATCATTGTGTAACCAGTTTTGTAGCAATCTGGGACTACTTGTGAGATTTTTGGTCCTTTGTCCCTTGTAGGATTTACACGATGAACTGAACAACATGCAGCTCCTGTGCAGCAAGAACGAGGAGGCGCTCTTCAAGGTCCAGGCCGACAACGCCGAACTGATCCAAAGGGTGATGACCGAGAAGGGCAAGGATGCGGAGCGCATCAACCACACCAACGCCATCATCCAGGAGGTCTTGAATCAGAAGATGAAAGATGCCCTCCAGGAGGCTGCCTCAGAACCAGTCAACGTCCCAGATAGCAGGTGGGATGGTTAATCTGAAATGATCTTAACATGGAGGAGGAGAGTGTGTGGGCTTTTTGGGGAAGAAGTGATAAGTAGGAGGATGTGAGGTGGGTCTTGAGGTAGGATGATTAGGTTAAGGATGAGATGTGGATCTGGGGTTAGAACTGATGATGGATCTCATGGAGATTGAAAGAGAAAGTCAGGGATGTAGAGAGCAACTTCACCCACTGCTATCAATCATTCAGGATGTCTTGAATCAAAAGATGAAGGCTACCTCTAGGAGGCTGCCTCAGAACCAGTCACCGTCCCAGACAGCAGGTGGGATGGTTGATGTTAAACAATTTTGACATGGAGGAGTAGGAGGAGTAGGAGGAGAGAGAGTGGGCTTGTGTGGGTAGATGTGCTTAGGAGGAGGATGGGAGGTAGGTCATGGAGCAGCCCTCCATGGGGCTGCCTCAGAAGTTAAGAACCATTCGACGTCCCAGACAGCAGGTGGGATGATTGATCTAATATGATCTTGACATGAATTAGGGGAGCTTGCAAGCTGGTCGGGTAGAAGTAATTAGGAGGAGGATGGGAGGTAGGTCCTGGAGTAGAAATAATCAGGAGGCTGCCTCAGAACCAGTCGCTGTTAGCAGGTGGGATGGTTGATTTTAAATGATCTTAACCCTAATCAGCCCGGGCTTTTTTAAAATTGCATAGCCCGGGGGGGGGGGCTTATTTGGCCCCCCTTCAGATCTCGGCCGCGGATCGCGCGATCGCCGCGAAAATTTGCACGTGCATAGAGCCGGACGTAATCTCCAAGACTGTATAGTTAGATTTTTGAAAAATAATTATCTTCTATTTTTAAGTAAGTAATTATGCATATTTATGTATAAAATCATATTTTTGGCTATAACTCCTTTAAACGAGCTCAAGAATGTAATTTTTTGGCAGATAATATTCTTTTGAGCATTTCTAACAATGATCTAGTCAAAAAAATGCTGAATCAGAATACACTTTCTTATTGTAATTTTATTGTTTCATGAATTTTTACTTGGTATTCTTTGTTTTTCGACCTTTTTGTTTTTATTGTTTTTTGATGAATTGCTACGGGAACACATTTTGCGATCATAAACAGCCATAAAATTAGTGAATTTCAATCAGTAAAAAGTAAAAATAATCATACATTTGATGAATTTGGGCTGCAAAACACAATTTGCAGTTGAATAACACAGCGGATTTCAGTTTTTTAAGCAATTTTTGGTGTGCACAGCAAAGTAACGAAAGTTGGGCGTAAACTCCCGGAACCCGCGTACCGCAGACGTCTTGCGAATTTGGTCTTCAAAGATTGGCCACACTTGAAAGTAAAAAGTCAGCGAGCGACGCGGTCAAAAAATTTCGCGTGGCGGAATGGTCGCGAACTTTGTCGAGGGGGGGGGGCTTTTTTAGCCCCCCACGGGCCAGATAGGGTTAACATGGAGGAGGAGAAAGTGTGGGCTTGTGGGGCAAACATAATAAGGAGGAGGATGGCAGGTAGGTCCTGGAATAAAAATGATCAAGAGGAAGATGGGAGGTGGATCATGAGGTGGAAATGATTAGGTAAAGGTTAGGATGTGGATCTGGGATTAGAAATGATGAAGAGATAGATGCGGTACAAGGAGGCGAAAGAGAAAGTATAGGATGTGGGGAGCATCTACTATGCCAATGCCATCTGCTAGGATATCTTGAATGAGAAGATGAAAAAATATCCTCCAGGAGTCTGCCTCAGAACTAGTCACAGTCCCAGACAGCAGGTGGGATGGTTGATCTTAAACAATCTTGACATGAAGGATAGGAAAGTGTTGGCTTGTGATTAGAAGGAGGATGGGAGGTAGGTTCTGGATTAGAAGTGATCTCGAGGAGGATAAGGAGATGAGTCATGAAGTAGAAATGATTAGGTAAATGTTAGCATGTGGATCTAGGATTAGAAATGATGAGGAAATAGATGGGTACAATTAAGCGAAAGAGAAAGTGAAGGATGTGGGAGCATCATTTACCCCAAATCCATCAGCTAGGATATCTTAAATGAGAAGATGAAAAAATATCCTCCAGGAGGCTGCTTCAGAACTAGTCACAGTCCCAGACGGCTAGTGGGATGGTTGATCTTACATTATCATAACATGGAGGAGGAGGAGAGCGTATGGCTTGTGAATAGGAGGAGGATGAGAGGTGGTTCATGAGGTAGAAATAATCAGGTGAAGGATAGGTTTCAGGTCTGGGGTTGGAAATGATGAAGAGATGTGGCACAAGGGAGTAAAGGATAAAGTGAAGGATTCAGAGAGCATCACTTACACCAATGCCATCAGCTAGGGTGTCTTGAATCAGAAGATAAAGCATGATGTACAGGAGGCTACCTCAGAACCAGTCACCATCCCAGATATTAGATGGGATAACTGATCTAACATATCTTGACATGGAGGAGGAGGAGGAGAGAGTGTTGGGGTTGTGGGGTAGAAGTGATCAGGAGAAGGATGGGAGGTAGGTCCCCGAAGTATCCCTCCTGGAGGCTGCCTCAGGAGCAGTCACTGTTCCAGATAGCCCGTTGGATGATTGATCCTACATGGTCTTCACATGAAGGAGGAGGGAGTGTGGGTTTGTGATTAAGAGCCTAGGAGGGGATGGCAGGTGGGTCACGGGGTCAAAATGATAAGGTAAAGGTTAGGATGTGGATCTGGGATTAGAAATAATGAGGAGACAGATCGGGCACATGGAATTTGAAAAGAAAGTCAAGGATGTAGAGAGCATCAATACACCATTGCTAGCATCCAGGATAGTTTGAATCACAAGACGAAAGCTACCTCCTGGAGGTTACCTCAGAACCAGTCACCATTATAGACAGCAGGTGGGATGATTAATCTTATATGATAAAGAACCATTGTGGAAAGAGTGAGGATGGATACTGAGGTAGAAATGATTATAGAGAGGATGGGTGGCAGGTTCTGGCTTAGAAATGATCAGGAGGAGGATGGGAGATGGGTTCTAGGGTCATGAAGTAGAAATAATTAGGTGAAGGATTGGATGTGGGTCTGGTAATAGAAATGATAAAGAGACAGATGGGGCACATGAAATTTTAAAGAGAATGTCAGGGATACAAAGAGTATTAACTACACAGGTGGATCCTTGGTTAGAAATGATACTTGACCGGGATAGGAAGTGATGCTTATGTACAGAGATTTAGCAGGAGATAAGCAATGGGTCCTTGAGTAGAAATGATTAGGAGGAGGATGGGAGGTGTGTACGGGGTTATACATCATTAATTCATGTGGTAGTAATGTCCACAGTTCCCCATAAGAAGCATACCTTTTCAGTTTAAAATTCAGGCAGAAGCTTTATGAAATGTCGAAAGATTCAGCCAAAAATTATTATACATCCCTACCCCTTCTTAAAATGTAATCATTCTGTAAGCCCCCATGATAGGTGAGAATGTTTCGGGGAAGGATGGGACACATTGAAATTGATCCAACAGTGCTTCTACCAGCCATCTGGCTCAAAAGTATCCCTTGACATGGTGACACCTGTGCTGATTTCAGCATAAAACATGATAGATTTTCTTGTCACAATTACACTTTAATTCTGTCAATGGAAAATGTTTTCTATGGAACTGTATTAAGTACCAAATAAACATAATAGTGGTTTTAAGTGGTATGTAGGTGAACCATTGAGCCGTCTGATTCAGCAGTTGCAGTTATGTATGCCTGAAATCTGTAAGCTTCAGATTCAGTATTACTTTTGGCTACTGATATATTGTAATGTGTCTTGTGCTTTCATTATTCTCACTGCACTGCCTGTTTTTCACTAATTGACGAGGAATTCTAGAATGTTGATATAATTTATATACATGTACATGCACAGTTTATGTTATTATATGCACTATATGACTTGACCATGTAATGAATATTTTAGGAAATTGGTTGATTTTGTTTTACTTGTTAGTTTCTGTTTCATGGATGTTTTTGTTTGTGTCATGTGGGCCTTTTCTGTATTGTGTCCTCCCCCACACTTTCATTTTCCAGTGTATAAATTTCATAAACACTAGCTAGAAATTAATATGAACTCAACTGCAGATTTGACTGTTTCAGAATGTATAAAAGTTATGTGACTAAAGATAAAAAATTTGGATCTCGCATACTAAACTGAAGTTTTTTGTGCTACATTGACATGTAATATGGTATCAAAAACACAGAAAAAAGATTTTGAATTCTCTATTTTTTTTTTTATGATAATATTGTACTTTGATTGAAAAAAAGTGTCAAAAGTCAGATTATGCAATGTTGAAAACTTGGATAGATTGCAGTGTGTGAATTAAAAAAATTGCCAGCCTTCATCATGCCATGTGGTAACTGCAACAAGCTATGCTGGCTTGTTTTTGAGTGGTTCTAAAAATTCATTATTTGTTCCTTCTCTGGTGAGTGGTGATCAACTTCTTCTTTTGAAGTTAGACTACATTTACTGTAAATTGATATGATGTACTTTTCCTTTGTGAGAAGGAACAACACTTTATTTCACATTTCCTGGATGTGCTGCTTCTATCCATCATATTACCTTACCCTAATTCACCTAATGCTTACGCTGCATGATTTCATCTTTGTATATAATCTTTCTCTTTGTACAGAGGTGGCAGAAAGGCGACGTCGTAAGTTTCTTTTGAGTTTTTGTTTTTATTTCTCTTTGCACCATTGACTATACTTTCTGGTCATCTGGTTATTAGAATAAAGTAGAAGAATCTTAAATTTGTAGCAAACATTATCAAAAAACCTCTCTCCCACACATAGAAAAGAGGGCTAAACACTTTAATGGTTTTCATATCAAAAGAGAATTGAAGTAAAAGTCTTAAATTTGCCACACATTTTACAAAATCAATTAAGATTCCTTGCAAAAGAGGGTAATTTTATTTAAATATCTCTGAAAAAAGGAATGTAAATTTTGTTCCTTTCTTGATTGTTATGGAATTTATGATTTATGCGTATTATTTTCTTGCTAGTTGCATGTTGGTAATGCATGTCTGTGCACATCAGTTCATTTGATATTGCAAACAACCATATTGCAGTCAAGTTACCTTAGCAATAGAACAGAGCATATTGTCTACGGGAGAGTCTGAAGTGTGTTAACACAGTTCATGCTGAGAACCGGAAGGGTGCCATCACTGTACAAAGTCAATGGCATTAGTGCCCTTCTGGTTGTTAATGTGTATTGAGTTAATGCCCCTCTGTAATGTGACCATTCACACTTATCTAAGCCTCCCACAAGACCTTGTGGCAGAAAAATCAATTTAGTGAAAATAATAATGATTAAAAACTCAATTTGAATAAATTTGTCATTACGACATACTTATGAATTTGAAATTATATGACCGTTACACTAGGCTGGTTGCCAGATGGTATTTTAAGTGAACACATATTCCCTGCTAATCAAAGCTTTTACCGTGTCAGAAACAAGTATAAGTAAAGCTGGACCAGTGCCAAACGACCTCAGCTAGGAAGAAAGAGGTGAAATCTTCAATTTAACGATTGAAGGGTGAAAGCTACAGCCAGCATCTGAAATCCAGAATATGCTACACATGCACCTTCAGGAAATGACCTGGGCCTATTGTTTATATTTTGAAAAGTGGAGATAGTATGATTCCCAAATTTTGAACACCATATTTTTATCTATCTTTATTCCACTCGATCAAATCTGAACAAAACGGTAACCTCGGCTAATCAGAACTCTCTCTTTAAATAACCCCCATGGTGTTAAAATTTAACACTTCATATGGTATCCACATTGGCCAACAATGTGGGTGCTTATTTGACATCCTAGTTTTTGCAGTTTAATTAGTTTTCATCATATAACTAACCGTAAGTCTGTTTTCTTCAATCCATGTAAAATAAATCAATGATGAATAATAAATAGAAAAAAATAGATAATGAATAAATAAATTTTCTCTTTTTGCAACAGACCGTCTTCCATGTCCGAATCCACATTACCGATGTCGTCAGGCATGCCCGTGTTTTCATACGTCACAAGTTTACCCGACAAAGTTATTTCGCAGTTCGTAAGTATGGGCGTATTCACTGATCTGCGTATTTACTCAGTATTGTTCTAGATCTAATCGATGAAGACTAATTCATGTTTTGATATCAGTTTTGTTGAACTTTGTAATGTGAAAGCACTGTAGAAGTTTATATCACACGTATGTTTGAATAGTGCAGCTGCATTCATTTAATTTCTGGTGCAAAGTCAATATTTGAAGTAGTAATATGCATTATGGATTATGTAGTATGTGTAACTGGTGGCAAATGAAATGTATGTTTCTGTATACCCAGACATTATCATAGAGAATCACATTAATTTAACCGTTCCTCGCTATGCTTGACAACTGTCACCAGCGCTGGCTCGCTCCCTTTGACCAGAGTTGACAGAGTGCATGAACAAAAGAAAAAGAAAAAGTACCTCTTCAAACTTTTTTTTATTCTCGGGTGTTTATTTGTCCATATGTACAATACTATGTAGTTCAGATATCAAAATGTGACAATTTTTAAATTGAAGGTCCACAATGTTAGCCTATCACTTTAAAGCCCAAGTAGAGTTTTGGTCAGTCAGACTACTTTTTCATCAATCTTTTACAAAATATAGTATTGTCATGACTGATATCAGGAAACAACATCAAACCAACTGAAAATGTTCATGGTGACAATTCGTGATATTTCATGTGTCAGAATAAATTATTTAAGATCTTGGTTATGATACATAGTAAAATTATCTGTTGTACAATATACTTAGAGGATCTCAGTTTGTTAGCAAAACATTGTGAGAGTACCCAATATACATGAATCTAACCCTCCAAACGCTATAATCCCAAATACCAATAGCACAATGCACTGTTTTTACCAATGGGACCGAGAGGATTACAGGTTGTGCCCATGATTTGCATACCTGAAATGAACTTATTGACTAAATAAGCTAAATTATTTAAATAATGTCAAGATTCACATAAATCTTCACTTCTCATTAAAGCCTGGGCTGAAAGACAGGTTTTGTAAAAATAAGCGCTGATAGAATACACCCACGTAACGTAGTTCACTAAATTTGAAAGTCATACAGCCGTTAAAATCAGTCTAATTGCCAGACCTGATTCATCATGTATCATCTAACCAAATACCTGCTGGTCAAAGCTTACAAGGTCAAAAACTCACAATGATACAGTTGAATAATTGTCAAGCAAACTTTGCTATGGTCGAACTCTACCAAATTCAAAATCATTGGGTGAAAACTACAGTCAGTGGCTGAAACCTAGACTGCCATTACAAAATACAACTTTAGGAACGGCTCAATTTCAAAATAATTTATCGCTTTTATTTAAAAAACTTTACACGTATAAATCCCAAATTTTGAACACAGCATTTTGATGTACCTATCTTCACTTGGATCAGATCTGAGCAAAAATGGTTTGGTGTGCAAATCAAAAACATAGTCCTTAAAGGGCAGTGACATGATTGTGAGAGATAAAAATGCCACTGGAACCAAACTGGTTGAAAGATATACCAATAGATACATCAGCTGGAGTGTATCTCCTGGCTGAAAGGATGTATCTTGAATTTGTTTACTTAAGGAGAATCAAGCATGAACATACCAGTACTCAATTATTATCGTGCCCTGATAGGAATAGATACCATAGAAAGCTACACAACAGATTTGTCTGTCACAAGGCATACTGATGGAAGTTTTTTTAGAACAAGTCAACTTTTGACTACAAAATGTTCACAGTAGATTCCTTGCATAGTTTACTTGATTGTAGAATTGTTTTTACCCCAAGTTGAGGATACATCCAATCATGTCATTTACCTTAAAGCATGAATATAAATTAATCTGAATATGATTTTCTTCCGACAGGAAGCGCATGATGGTGAGGTGAACACGGTCAAGTTCTGCCCGTCGGGTGCTTTCTTCGCAACTGGTGGTGCTGACAGACAACTCAAACTCTGGGAGTTCTTAAACAGTAAGCTGCTCCACTGATTTTGATGTTTCTACCTCTGTATTTATATTTATACCCATGCCAAACAAAGGTTGAAGGGGTAGTATCGGGACAACTCGTCAAGAGGACAACTCCTCCAGGCACGACTCCCACCTGACAACTCCCCCTGCCCCCGGAACACAACTCCCTCGGAGGACAACTCTAGGGAGTTGTCCTTCAGGGGAATTGTCAGGTAGGAGTCATCCCCAGGGGAGTTGTCCTAGTCCTCATGGGAGTTGTCGTTTGGAGGAGTTTCCTTTGGGTGAGTTGTCAGGTGGGAGTCATCCCCAGGGGAGTTGTCCTCTAGGGGAGTTGTCCTCCAGGGGAGTTGTCTTTGGGGGAGTAGTCCTTCAGGGGAGTTGTTCTCAAGGGGAGTTGTCCTCTGGGGGAGTTGTCCTCAGTGGGAGTTGTCCTCTGGAGGGAGCTGTCCTCCGGGGAAGTTGTCCTTCGGGGGAGTTATCAGGTGGGAGTTGTCCTTCAGGGGAGGTGTCAGATGGGAGTAATCCCCAGGTTAGTTGTCCTCCAGGGAAGTAGTTTTTGAACCACAAGGGATGTATACGAGTCATCATGGAGTCGGTCAGGTGGTCCCGCAATTCGTCGGTTGTCCGGCAGAAGGGCCCTAACATATGTTCCTGCCAGAAGGGCCTTAACACTAAATTGTCTCTAACTTGAAAACCATTGGCTCTTTTCAGATGGAATCAAAGTAGTGTGATATTATTAGATCCTTCTGTCAGTATGTTAAAGACGCTATATAACACTGTGGAAGACCCGTTTAAAAATTTGACGAACTTTGCTATCTGACATATCTGACAGTGTTTGGACAAATAAACACCCTAGAACACAAAAGATCGGACAATTGTGCTGTCACTAGTACAATATGTGCAGATACAAATTAGCACATTAACTATTCTCGACTGATAGGAAATTCTGTAACACAGCAGTCTATGGGGGAAAGTTGGAATGGCCTTTCGATGATTTTCATGTTTTTAAAGCACTTAATGATCGTTTAACCCTAATAAGACTGGGGTATTTTGGAAGCTGGAAAGACTGGGGGGGGGGGGGTCCTAAAGGGCCCCCCG